>JADRCD010233062.1:0-39798 GCA_019843815.1 Montemys delectorum | reverse complement strand
GAGAGAGAGAGAGAGAGAGAGAGAGAGAGAGAAGAGAGAGAAGAGAACAAAGAGCAAAGAAGAGAGGGAGCAAAGAGGGGAGAGAGAGAGCAAGTGAGAGAAGAAGCAAGAGAGAGAGAGAGAGGGGAGGCAAGGGAGAGAAGGGAAGGGAACAAGAGAGAGAGAAGGGAACAAGAGAAAGGAAGCAAGAGAGAAAGAGAGAGGGGAGCGAGAGAGAGGAGGGAATAAGAGAGAGGAAGCAAGCAAGAGAGAGAGGAGGGAATAAGAGAGTGAGGAGGGGCAAACCACCCTTTTTATTGTATGGGGCGTGGCATGCCTGGCTTGTGGTCAGATGACTGTGTGTAAGGTTCAGCTAGAATGCTGGGAGTTGGAGGCAGTGTCTGCCTGATAGAGCACACATCTCCTGCAGGGGCAGCTGTGAGGGGTCTGGGCTGAAATCTGAGCCATGGTCTCAGGAGCGATTCACCGAACGCCTTCCGTCCCTCTGAGCAAATGCTCAGTAGGTCTCTGGGGTTCAAAGTGGCTCTGCTCTACTGGACTCTGGCTGTCAGAACTGCCCCACAATCTGCCTGCCTCTGCCTCTCAAGTGCTGGGATTAGAGTTGTGTGCCACCATTGTCCAGCTGCAAGACCCTGTTTTAACTCCATTTACACACACACACACACACACACACACACACACACACACACACACACACACGATGGTTTCATCTCCAAGCCCGGGCCTATCCCGTGCTGTTTGAAAATGTTCATCACTCCCTGTTTCAGTAACTAGACAGCTCTCAGTATCGACTGAGTTTACAATCACCAACTTTTTAAAAAGGCTAGATGGCTTAGTGTAGATATGATATCCCTGACCAGTCACAATATAGTATTAACTAGTTTCATCTAAATATTTTCTTTCCATTGTCTAATAAAATCATATTTTACTAAACACATGAGTTTTGATGGCAAAGACGTAGAGAACAACAGAGTTCACAAACAGATTTAAAAAAAAAAATAGAATTCTCCCAAGTTATTTAAGAAGGCCACAATAAAGAAATGAAACTAAAGCAAGTAGAGCCCGGAGCTTGGCGTAAGGCTAACTTTATCTCCCCAAAAGAGGAGAGAATGCTTACCTTCTCTCTCCTACATTGTGATCCCTTGATCTCCTTAAATCATTGGCCTCTGCTGAATAGAGCCTGTGTTTATTTATTCATTGATAAACAAGTATATCTTTAACTAGCATCTATTAAGTTGTCTGTGTGCACGTCTGAGAGCCTAACTGCTATTTATAATGTTACTTATTCTATGTGAAAAGAAAGACACCAGGGACACGAGGAAACACTGAGATTTAAAGTGTGTGAGTCGGGGGCTGTCTGCGGAGCAGTGAGTGCTAAGAATAGGAGAAGGTAGGTTCTGAACTTACAGGAAACCCCACTGGTTACCTGAAGATTACATCTGCAGAGGGCTGAACCCATTGTCAGCAAAACTATAGAAGAAAAAAATTATGGTTGTTTTGGGTGTGTGAACACAAAACTCATAACACAATATAGTTTACAATTTTTTTTCATAATGCTCTTCAGTCTATCCCATCACTCATTGTTACTACTAAAGATTGACAACTGCCAATTCTGCAGCTATAATCATACCTGCTCTCCAAGTCAAACAAAACAACCAACTTGGAGCAAGACCTATCATCACTCCGTTAACTCTGCATGTAAGTCACTGAGCTGACCGGCTCAACTCATCCAAGGTCCCCAGAAACGCACCCTCAGTGGATATCCGCTGTTTCCAAAAATATTGTCTCAAAGACTCTAGAAACAGGGACTTTATAAATTTTAAACAATTTTTTATAATAGTACACTGCTTGATTCTATTGTTGTTAGTCTCTTTTTTAAATTTTTTTAACTTTTATTGTATTATGATGAGAAAAAATACATGATTTCAATTTGTCTGAATTTGTTAACATTTAAAAACATATTTTAAGTAAATAGAATTAAATCACATTCTTGTTTCCCTTTTGTACCCCAACTCCTCCCAGAGATCCCCTCTTCAATACCTACAATATCTTTTTTGTCATATTCCTTAAAATTTATAAAATATTATAACAATAAAAATGAGTATTCTAAAAGTTGTTTGATATAAAACAACAATCAGTTTAACAGTGTTATATAGATGCTTGTCTACAGCAATACTGAAAATACATACGTTTTTCTCAGTATAAATTTTAAATAACTTCAAACATATTAACTGTATATTTCAAAATAATACATCACTACTAGTATTTTCTTAAATGAACATAAATATATAAAGTCTTTTTGTTTGTTTGTTTGTTTTGTATTTAGTAGAGTTTAAAATCTTGGCTCTTACTGTGGTACAGACCCAAAATAAGAACAATTTTTAGACATTAGATTTCATTGTAATAAGGCTGTACTTGTTGTTAGTCTCTTAATGAGGCTAACTTGAAAGTTAAGCTTTATCTGAGGTATGTAGATATATATGTAGAAAAACAAATGCATGTTAGAGATAGATCGAGACAATAAATATCAGCTTTGGAGAGCTGTTCTCTGGGTCTTTCTGGGAGTTTCAGAGAGTGTCCTTGAATTCCTGCAACAAGGTTGATGGATCAGAACACCTGGACCAACCAATCTTCCTCTGTATTTCTGCCTTGACCATTTACTCATTTGTCACAAACAATAAGGGAAGTAAGACAACAAGAGAGGCACCACTCAGTTGAAGTACTTGGGTTTTACCCCTGCATTTAACAACAATAAGAAAATCCAGTAGAACAGGGTGGCTAAAACTCCACTTGTGGATTTCCTCTGGCTCTGGATTGTCCTTGACTAGACAACTCTTTAGCATAGAGAGGACCCAGGAAAGAATCCATAAAGACCCAGTATTGGCTGTAGCCCTTTATGTACCATGATGCATGTTTGAGGCATGCCTTGTAGCAACTTTCAGAAAACTACACTGTATGCACTTGTGCACATGCGTTGCACAATGACCACAACCAAGAATGTGTTCTTGAGAGATCAGAGATGCTATTTCTCATGGCACTGCGATCAGGACGACTAACTGACACGTGGAGGCACCGTGTCTATCACCCAGAGCATGTCTGTATCATACTGTTGTCAGGAATTGAGGTTTCCACTCTCTCCTTCCCAGAAGTCCTGCAGTAGATGTTGAGAAAGGGCAGGACTTTACTTTCCTCTTAGAAGGCAGTACTTTTGTTGCCTGTGACATGTGATGCTGGCCCCACCTAGACCAGAGACACCTCCATCAACAAGTTCTGTAAGTCCTAAATCTTCAGCTGGACAGTGTGTTTCTTCATGTAGTAAAAGAGAGAGTGAAATCATAGGTGACACAGGATGAAGTAAAGGGTTCATTTCAATAGCCACATCCTTGGAAGATTGTACATTTACTGTGAATCTAGCCTAATTTCATATACTTTTCCTGGGCATAAAATTTGATTATTGCCTCAAGCATGATCAAACAGTCCTATAATCTCAGGTATTGGGGAGGTTAGGTAGAAGGCTCAAATTTTGGGAGCCAGTGTCTTAGCTACTTTTCTACTTCTGTGATAAAAATGCCATGATCAAAGAAAAGTAAAGTAGAAAGGGCTTAATTTGGCTTACGGTTTCAGGAGGTTAGAACATGATGGCAGAGCAAAGGAACCTCAGAGACCTCACATCTCAATCCATAACCATGAGGCAAAGAGAGACCCCTGAGAGCCTTTTGAAACCTCAAAACCCAACCTCAATGACTCTAACAATTCATACCTGGTAATTCTTCACAAATGTGTATACCAACTGGGGACTAAGTATTCAAACAGGAATCTATGGGGGACCATGTGGTTGCTGGGATTTGAACTCAGGACCTTCAGAAGAGCAGTCAGTGCTCTTAACCACTGAGCCATCTCTCCAGCCCACCTTCTCACCTTTTAAAGATAATTATCTTGCTTATGTGTATGTGTGAGTGAATGCCATGTGTATGTAGGTGTAGAGGCCGGTAGAGGGTGTCCTATCCTTTGGGAACTGGAGTCACAGGAAGTAGTGAGCACCCTGATCTTGCTAGGAGCCAAGCTCAGGTTCTTTGGCAGAGCAGTCAGTGCTCTTGACCACTGAGCCATCTCTCCAGGTCTAGTCTCTGTTCTGCCAGACAAGCTGGTTAGTTCCAAATCTTAGCAATCATGAATGATGCTGCAGTGAACCGGGGATTTAGAAATCTTTTTGAGATGTCCATTTCATTACTTTTAGATAAGTATTCAAAAGTGGGATAACTAAGCCAGGCGGTGGTGGCGCACGCCTTTAATCCCAGCACTTGGGAGTCAGAGACAGGCAGATTTCTGAGTTCGAGGCCAGCCTGGTCTACAGAGTAGGTTCCAGGACAGCCAGGGCTATTAAGAGAAACCCTGTGTGGAAAAATAAACAAACAAACAAACAAGAATTGAAAAAAAAAGTGGGATAACTAGATCATATGTGGTGTTTTCTTTTTTCTTTTTATTTATTCTCTACCATACATCTCTACTGTAACCTTTCCTCCCTCCATTCTTCCTGGTACCCCACCCCCGACTCTCCTCTCCCCCAGTTCCAGTGCTCCTAAGAAAAGAGCAGGCCTCCCAATGATGTCAACCAAACACAGCATAATAAGACGCAATCAGACTAGACACAAACCTTCATATCAAGGCTAGATGAGGCAACCCAGTAAGAGGAAAGGGGCCCCAGGAACAGACAGAGGAGTCATAGATATTTCAGTCTCTTTGAGTCCCTATGAGCCCCAGTTAATTCCATGGGCCATTTCTCCTAGTGTCCTCAACCCCTCCGGCTCCCAGTGATTCTAACGTCCTCTCCTCCACTCCCTTCTGCAGTGTTCTCAGGCTCTGCCTAATGTTTGGCAGTGGGTCTCTGTATCAGCTCCCATCAGCTGCTACAGGAAGCCTCTCTGGTGACCACTGGGCAAGGCACCGATGTGATCTTTTTTTTTTTTTTAGAAACTTGCATACTGTATTTGCATAATGGATACACTAGCAAAGTGCTCTGAATATTTAATGTCGTTGGATCGTTTTTTAAAGTCTTCAAAGTATTCATTACATTATATAATGTCAGCACAGTGGTTTATGTTCAATCAGATCTCAATCATTCTTAGTATGCCATACTTAGTAAGCTGAAATGTTACAGCTTATTACAGAGTTGTTTTCGTTAAAATGTAGGATAATAAAAATTTTAGCATTGCCTGTTATTTAAAATCAAAAACGCAGATGACTTCCCCAACCTGGCTTTCTGGTTAATACAAGTTTTACACTTCTGAAGAACTATAGGGAAAAGAGGGCAGAAGAGAAACAATTAATTGGCCTTAATTTGCAGATGCAGATATTTAGGCAAGAGCAAGACCATATTGGAAGCAGAGAATAGACTGGATGGCTAAAATAGAGCCCTGAGTTTCAGTTCTAGACTGTACGTGTCTTGGTTTCTTTTCCTGTTGTAATAGCAAAATATTCTGACAGCTGCAACCTAAGAGAGAATAGGTTTGCTTTAGCTCACAGCTCAAGGATACAATCCACAGTGGGGAAGTCAGAGCTCCATTAGCTTGAAGCAGTTGCTTCCATTGCGTCCTCTGTCCAAAGAGGACGATTTATGCAGCTGCTCATTGCCCTTTCTCCATTTAGAGTCAGGAAGCAAACCTTCTCTCTACAACTAACCTAATAAAGATGATCCCCCACAGGCCCATCTCCAAGTGATTCTAACTGTTATCAAGTTAGTGACTATCACTAATTTATCACACGTGAAAGGTGGCCTGAAGTTAGTCATGGGCTAACCTCTTTATTAGTAGTATAGATGGTATGAGCAGTGGTGCAAAGAGATATATTTTCTCGGCTTGATGTTTTGGAGAGAAAGCAGTAGTGATTGGTTTTGTTGAGGAGCAAGGCCATTGATCTAGATAGGAACTAATAAAGTAAATATTGTAGTAGAAATGCTGCTACTATGTGATTCACAGAGAACCATGGGCTTTTGTGGTTCTGAGGTTCAGACCTGGTGATGAAGCTCCCAGGGTGAAGGATCTTGCACATGCTCTTGAGAAAGAGTCCCAAGCTCCTGAACTTGAGGAGTATCCCTCAGCTGCTTTTCATTTACATGACCATTGCCCATGCATGAACACAACAGCCTCAATGTGTACAGAAATTTTAATCCAGCAATTTGGATGTTTTAGCAAGGGATCACATCCAAAGAACTTCCTTTTAGGTCTATTTGATCTTCCTGGAATGCAGATATGCCCTGGATTACAGTATGAGCTTGCTGGAATACAGGCATGCCCTTAGTATCCACCTTTAATCCCTAAGGTAAGGTTAGTTTGTAGAAGGAAACAGCCATGTTTGAAAGTGTCATCTATCTGAGGGGCAGACGAAGTGATGAATCAGAGAAAGATTTGACAGAATGAGTCAGAAGTAAGATACACCCAACTCTCATGAGAACTGTACAGGAAGGAGAGGGTACTTTCCAGCAGCACAGGGAGAGAAAATGTGTGTGTGTGTGTGTGTGTGTGTGTGTGTGTGTGTGTGTGTGTCAGTTTTAGCAAGACAATTTTACAAAGACAGGGCAGGTGGAACATGCTAGACACAAGTGAAGACAGAATGAGCCAGAGAATGAGAAGCAGCAAGAAGATTAGAACATATTGCCAAAGTTAGTATGAGGTCATGCAGAGCAATTCAGTAAGAAGCCAAAAGAAGATAGATTGAGTTAGCCAGCCTGGAAGATTAGATTGTACAGAAGCTAGAAGCTTCCAGGCCTAGGTCCAAGTCTAGTTAGAACAGGGAAAGAAATGCTCTGGGCTCAGCCCAAACCCTGTATCCACACAGCTTAGGTACAGCTCCCATTTCATCACTTCATCTGAGGAAATAAAAGTGACATTCACATCCATGAGTTGGCACGTTATGTCTTCACAAAGGATTGTGAACTGTTCCTATTATCTGCGTCATTTCCAGACCCTTGTCTAGAATCTGAGGATCCTTAGCTATAGACTAGTTTTAAGGGGGTGAATAATACCAAAGCCTTTGATTTCCTGCTGCAGAATTCAAATGCAAACGTTTCAAATCCATCTGGCATCTGACAAGAAATATCTCTGGGTTACTTCTGCACCTTGTAAATCCAGCACCTTTCTCATCTCATTCAGAGGACCGCCTCTGGGGATTCTTGCTATTTGGGAGTAAGATTTGTAGCAGCTCTGGGATTATAAGCATGACCACACAAGCCCAGTATCCTTCCTGCAAACACTGGTTATGTTGGATACAGACCTGGATGTCTCTTTGCAGAACCTGTTTGCTTCAAGACAGGATGTTATATTCTGCGAGAAAAAACATCCTGCCTTTTGCAGTTCTGCAGTTCGGCCCACTTGCAGGTGGCAATGAGTCAGCCCTAGTTGGGGGTTTCCTCCTTGTATTTTTTTTTTATCCTCCCCCATGCTGCTCAGTATAAACTGAGCAGAGAGGAATAAAGTTTGGCATTCTTCCTTGATGAGTGACCGAGTCTGTGTGTTTTGTTAAATCCCCCAGGTACCGTGACAGCGTGGGCGCTGTCATGGTTACACTGAAATCTAGTATCCCCATCACTGGCTTATGCTTTATCATCTCTTCCAAGTTCCTTTTATGATTAATTTTGGCTTGGATGTTCTTCTTCTCATTCAGGATGCCTCCCAGAAGTTTTGGGAATTTCCAAATATGAAAGTAACATTCAAACTAATTATTTTTTTCTGCAAAATGGAGAGGACAATACCATGACTTTAAAAAAATAATTATTAGGATAAATGAAAATATCTTTTAAATCAGTGGATTAAATGACCATTGTGAATCGGCTATAAGATGGACAAATGTGAACTGTTAATTCTTCTTGCACCGTGTGCCTCTATTCAACCACACCAGCCTCTTCCTGAAACCTGGTTCAGCCCAGGAATCCCTTTTCAACTCAGAAAGCCAGGCAGTTGGTATTTTGATTTTTAAAGTCACATTCTGGACATTATTTATTTATTTATTTATTTATTTATTTAGGTTTTTCGAGCCAGGGTTTCTCTGTGTAACCCTGGCTGTCCTGGAACTCACTCTGTAGTCAGGCTGGCCTCAAATTCAGAAATCCGCCTGCCTCTGCCTCCCAAGTGCTGGGATCAAAGGTGTGCGCCACCACTGCCCCACTGGACAATATTTTAGAAGTAATGTGTTACTTATCCACTCCAAAGACCTCAAATTATCTGCTTGCCTGAACCTGATTGCTGGATAGTCAAAAGTAGGAAATTGTCTACACAGAGTTAGCAAGAAAATGGAGAAGGTCAGAGTGTAATTGCTACTGCTCTTCCCCTGCCCACTCAGCTAGAGACGTGTGCTTCATCCTGCAAGCATTATTTATGTACACAGACCAGTTAGGATGAAGTGACAGGCTATCACTAAATTTGGAACAAGAGCACACAGCAAGAGCCAACATAACATCTTAGAAACTCATTCTTTTGATGTAGTAATTCTTTCTGAACCATTTTAATCCATGAAAAATACCAGCTGAGCCAAAGTACATGCCTGGAAGGGCATCATTTGGATTGGTGACTTACTGGCTTATTCGGTAGTAATTGTATCAACAGGCGTTCTGGGGGCCACGTTTGGAGGGTTGGTCCCTGCCTGTAACCCCCGGGAGACTTCACGTGCATCTGTGCATCTAGGGTTCTCAGATGATTGGTGCTTCGGACAAAATCTAAGAGACGTCTATGAGGGTTACCATCTGTCCATCTCTTTAAAGTCTGGCCAGTTTAGTACATGTGATAAAAGCTGAGCTCTGGAACATGAAAGTTGCAAGCCCAAACTGGCTTAAAAACAACAGAACTTTTTGAGAAGACTTTGCTCTTCTCAAAACCTAGCTCTCTCCCTGGTAACACTTGCTAGCTATTTTTTCATGGGTATTTGTATACTGTGTACATGCCTGGTGCCCATGGAGATCAGAAGAGGGCATTGGTCGTTGGACCCTCTGGAACTCAAGGTAGAGACAGTTGTGAGCTGCCATGTAGGTGATGGGAATTGAACCTGGGTTCTCTGGAAGAGCAACCATTGCTCTTAACCACTAAGCCACCTCACCAGCTATTTTCTAAAACAGAAAAAGGCAGAGTTAGGAGGAAAGAAGGGGCAAGGTAAATGCTGATGAGAATTGCCCAGCCTTTAGGGGAACAGTATTGGGTGGGACACAGGACAAAGGCTAAAAACTGATGATCCCTGCCCTTATAATTTTTAATAAGTGATTGTCACTTACAATTTGTACTTAAATAAGCTCTGGGGTTTTTTTTCTGCCTAGCTTAAGAACCTCTCACTGGCCAGGTGAGAGGGTGAGAACTCATGAACCAGAGAGAAATGAAAGAGGACTAAAATCTTTTACACAGGCAATTTGCACACACACTCAAACACACACACTCTAGTTGGACCCAACCATTTGTCTCATCAATTTCACAAGTGTTCATGCATGCTTACATACATACAGATATACCTACACACATATATAGAGACCAACAGACATAAACATACATACATTTGGTGGATGGAGCTGAGCCCCAGATGCCACACTTTAGTCCTTTGCTCTGGCTTTTTTTTTTAAATACCTTCTTAGACAAAAGTTTTTTTAGAGAATTACCCCATAGATAAAATGTTACACAAAGGGGAAGTTACAAAAGGATGTTGATATTAAGTTCAAAGCAATGTAGATATTAAGTTCATCCTATAAGCTCATTATAAGTTCAAAGCAACAGTTCTCACATGACCTTGCTTTATCATAGTACACACCTGTGTCTTCATCCTTGGACCTGAGTGAATGTTTTTCCTTGGTCACAAATTTGTCTATTTCTCTTTTTAGTGTAATTGTGAAAGCTTATTATAGTCCTTATTATTCAGCCTTTATTTACTACTTTCTATGAGGATTGGGCACATTCTCTTCGATTCTAACATTATTATATCTTTCTCCAAAACAAAGAAAACCATCTCTTAAAAGTTTCCTCCTAAATTTATTTGAATCAAATCAGGAATTCTATAAAATCATTAATTCATCTAAACAGCATTAATTCATGAAATTTCATCTTTATGGCGATCTGCCTGAAATCTGCCTAATAAGGTGGCTAAGGCCGGGAATCATGAGACTATGCAGTAGTGGTAGGAACAGGCATATCAGCTGCAAGAAGCAATCCTAAAATGAAGTTTCTTGGGACCTTGCCTTTCAGAGCTCACCCATCATACAGGCCATGCCAAAACAGTGAGATACCTCCAGGAAAGTCACCAGCTAGCCTGAACCTCTCCAGGACGGCTCCTGACAGTAAATATTTGCTAAAGCCAGATTTAATAAGACCTCTACTAAAAACATGATAACTGTCATAATTTGGGAAGTTGTCATGTGGGATGGTTGTGAGCACATATGTAGGTCTTTGAAAACAACAGACTGTATGGGACTGGTGATGCTTTTTGTTCTCAGGTGACTGCCTGAGACAGAGACACTGGCTAAAATGGTCTCTTTGCGTGCCATCCAATGTAGCGGTAAATAGTTAATCTGCTCTAAACTTCCCAGCGGGTGTGCTCATGCTTCTCACTATCGCCCCGATGTTCTGGATTCCCGAAAGCAAGACACACATACACAGCCTTATATTTTAAATACCTTAAACAACTCAATGGTTGGGCCACTGCCTAACTCCCCGTGGCAAACACACACTCCCCTCCAATATTCCCGAGTTAATGTTTACTAAATCTATATTTTATTCTTGCTGCCCTGGACCTTACTGGACAGCCTTCCTGGGGCCACTTTCCCCTCTGCACCTACTTGTTGGTGGCTCACCCTCTGGCACCATTCCAGCATGTTCTGTCTCCTATGCCCTTACTAGGACAGAGTCCTCTCTTCCTGCTCCGGGAAGAAGTCCCACCCTCTGTCTCCCTGCTCAGCCATTGGCTGCTGATAACTTTACTGACCAGTCAAAGCCAACTGGAGACAGACTTCCTTTAGTCCTATGTGTGGGACACTGCAAACAGGTTTTTGGGGTAGCATAATTAGCATGAGAACACCAGCTGTTACATCCCCCCCCCTTGTCTATTAAAAAGGCCTTTTCTTTCAAATACACTGAATGTAATTATAACAATAGTGTAAGCTATGAGGTATGATATATATGCTAATGGCATTAGACAGGAGGAGAGAGGACAGAGTGGAGGAGGAAGGGAAGATGGAGCGGAATCACGTGGCCAGAAGAAACTGCAAGTAGCAAAGGGTCTCAGAATTAGGGAATAAGTTAGGACAGTGCTAGAGCTGCCCAATCTAGGCACATAGCTTATAAATATTACAACTGGACTGTGGGTGTTTTTATAGGGTTTATTTAGGGTTGGAAATCATTGCAACAATTCAATTTTAAGTTTTACCATTCTAATTGTCGTCTTAAAAGTAGGGAGAAGAAATAAGAGCCCTGGAGGGATAGGAACTCCACAGGGAAACCAACAGAGTCAACTAACCTGAATCCTTGGGGGCTGTCAGAGACTGAACCACCAACCAAAGAGCATACACGGGCTGGACCTAAGCCCTGCCACACACATGTAGCAGATGTGCAGCTTGCTCTTCATGTGGGCCCTGAAAAACTGGAGTAGGGGCTATCCCTAAAGCTTTTGCCTGTCTGTGGAACACATTCTCCTAAGTGGGCTACCTTGCCTGGCCTCAGTGGGAGAGACTTGATATGCCAGAGTGGGTACATATGGGGGGGAGGGCGTTTCACATTCTCAGGGGAGAAGGGGGGATTGAAGGAAGGGACCATGGGGGGGGGGGGGCTGGGAGGAAGCAGTGATCAGGGTGTAAAGTGAATTAAAAAAAGAAGAGAAAGTCGAACCAGGCAGTGGTGGCGCACGCTTTTAATCCCAGCACGTGGGAGGCAGAGGCAGGCAGATTTCTGAATTCAAGGCCAGCCTGATCTACAGAGTGAGTTCCAGGACAGCCAGGGCTACACAGAGAAATCCTGTCTCAAAAAACAAAAGAAGAAGAAGAAGGAGGAGGAGGAGGAGGAGGAGGAGGAGGAGGAGGAGAAGGAGGAGGAAGGAAGGAAGGAAGGAAAGAAAGTATTCCCACTACCAAATAGGGCAAATAACAAAGATACAAATCTGCTATTGTTCTTGCCCCCAGTTTAGTGTGACTTCACATACTTAAGAGGAAAAGTGTGGAATAAACAGACAAAATCCCTTCCTTGCAATGGTAGGTGAGTGAAACCATCCCGCAGTCCCACTCAGGTCTGTGGGTCTCTTCAGCCGGAGGTTAGACAGGACCTGCAAAATGAATGGTCGAGAACAAAGAGACAAGGACGGATGCCAAGTAATGTATCAAAGCACCCATTTACTTGGGAGTATTTTGAGCTTATATAGGCAAGTAAGAAATGAAACCAAAACTCCAGAAATAAAATATATGCATAATGTAAACACAGTCTCAGACGTGGAGACTCAAACTCAGTTCTCAGGCAGTCAGGTTTGTTTACATTCAGCATGTCCTCGGGAGTAGGCATGTCAGCAACCAGGTGTAGCTTCCTCCGAAATCCTCAAAAGTGTAGTGGGCCATTGTTTAAGCCCAGCAGGTGTCTGCTTCCAGTCTGAGGCTGTCAGCTCTGCCCCGGAGCTGAGGAAGGGGGCAGGGAGCCAACAGGTAGGCAAAGGGAAAATAAGCAAGTGAAATAACTCTAATTTCATTTTAAGGCATTTTATTTATTTATTTTTTAAATCATCTGTTGGTGTATAGCTGACAGTACACAACTAATTATCTTCTCCTATTTGGGTCACAAATATTAGAATAGATTCTTGCCTAATGCTCTCAGAACCTGGTAGTCTCTGCCACAGCTTGCTAAGATTTCCCAATGGAGACCCTAAAGACTTGTGGATAGAGCACTAGCCACTGAGCCACTAAGATCTGTGAGTGGCTGAAAAACAAAGACTTCCTATGCCACTATTCTGAATATCTTTCTTTCCCTTCTAAGAAATGACTTCTTAAAAAATTCCCTAACAGGCCAGGCGGTGGTGGCGCACACCTTTAATCCCAGCACTTGGGAGGCAGAGGCAGGTGGATTTCTGAGTTCTGAAAGGCTGGGAATTTAGAAATCTAGAAAAAAAGCATGTTACTGAAAATGCATCAGCAGAAATGTATACTGTATAACCTTTACTTAAAAGGGCATAGAAAATCTCCATAGCAAGCCAGGAATGTGGACTGGCCAGTTCCAGGAACTTGTTGGTCACAGGGGCCCCCTCCAGCTAGGGCCCAGAATAAGAAACAGGATATAAGTCATCTAAGTAATCCTAGGAGCGGTCAACCATAAAGTGAATAACATTGACCAGACGACATTCTTGTGCATAATGAGTGTGTAGGATGTTCTCCTTATGACCCTGACTCAACTAGGGGCTGGGTCTCTTTAGAATTTTCCACTGTTCTCTTGTTATGTTTCCTTCGTAACCCCCTCACCCCCCTAATTTGTGGTTTTTCCCTTTAAATACCCCTTACTCCTTGTGCTCGGGGTCAAACTCCTCTGCCTGTGAGGTTACAAGCTCGACCCGGTACCGGCTTATCCCGAATAAACCTCGTGTGCTTACAGCAAGAACAGTCTCTTGTGAGTTATTGGGTGGCCGTGTCATCCCTAGACTTGAGTGATGGTCTCCCCAGCTCTGGGGGTCTTTCAGTTTGAGGCCAGCCTGGTCTACAGAGTGAGTTCCAGGACAGCCAGGGCTACACAGAGAAACCCTGTCTCAAAAAACCAAAAAATAAAAAAATAAAAATAAATAAATAAATAAATAAAATTAAAAATTACCTAACAAACATTGAGTTTCCTGGATACATGTTAGGACTGTGAAATAAGACTTGGCTTATAGATGAGTCTCTCACAGATAGGAATAAATACAGTTTTCTCTGTCTCTCTCAGAGAATCTTATCAATGGTCCAGATGAATGACAGCCATGCTTGGGGTGTTTGGATAATCTTGAATCTGCCCTGCCAATCATTAGGAAACACCTAAGAGTGACATCATATATTGTGGATAAGAACTACTTCTACCAGAAGCTGAAGAGACAGTAACACAAAAGACCAAGATAAGTAGATTGATATTTACCTGCTTATTATAAACATGTATATTCCTGATCATAACTCATAAAATTGGGATGGCTGTGGGAAATGGTGTGAAAAGGGCCAACAGAGGAGCCAAGGAAAGAAAGTGGAAAACCATTGTGGCCACTTAGCTAGGAGGGAGGGAGGGAGGGAGGGAGGGAGGGAGGGAGGGAGGGAGGGAGGGACAGAGGGATGGAGGGTGGGTCTACACTGATGTGAAAACATAAAAAGGAAGCATATTCAACTCTAACAAGAACTGTCACAACAGTCACACACAGGAGTGCAGCTGCTTGCAGAAAGTCTTTGTGAAATAGTTACCAAATTATTTTCATTTGAATTGAAATTGAATTGACTAGAATTTGACAGATGACAAAGAGTCATCTGTACAATGACCCCACCTCCTACTTTAGGCAAAAAGAAGCTAAGCTTGGGAGAGGGGAGCAGGCAATCTGGTGAATTCATTGGGCAGTTCTCCTTCAGCCACCTGGGTTTGGAATTCTTCTAAAGGGCACTGGCTGGGTAACTCCTTCCTTAAAGGGACCAACTATTAATCCCGGATGTGTACAAAACAAGTGATTTGGGGCAAAAGCTAACAAACAAACAAAAACGAAATAAAACAAAACCCCGTGAAATAGGATAAACCCATAGCACACATGGAAGCCATCTCTTACCATGACTTCTCACCTCTCTCTTCCCAACATGCTTCTCATAATTCTGCTTTCCTTTAGCTGTGACTCCACCACAACACAAACGGCAGCATAGAGAAAGGACCCAAGGAGCTGAAGGGTTTGCGGCCCCTTAGGACGAACAACAATATGAACTATCTAGTACCCTCAGAGCTCCCAGGGACTAAACTACCAACCAAAGAGTACACATGGGGGCAATCATGGCTCCAGCAGCATGTGTAGCAGAAGATGGCCTAGTCAGTCATCAATGAGAGGAGAAGCCCTAGGCCCTGTGAAGGTTCTATGCCCCAGTGTAGGGGAATGCCAGGGCCAGGAAGCTGGAAAGGGTGGGGTGGTGAGCAGGGGGTGGGGGGAAGGGAACAGTGGTTTTGTTGTTGTTGTTGTTGTTTTTATTTCTTTTTTTGTTTTTGGAGGGGAAACTGGGAAAAGAGATATCATATGACATGTATATAAAGAAAATAGCTAATAAAAATGGAAAAAAAAGAACAGTGCTGAAATAGTTTTGGGGATACTGATGCAGGCTACAAAAGGTAAAGGGAATAAAGAGACAGCCTGCATGGTGCAATCCTGTCTGTACTGGAGCAGGGCATCATGTGACTACAACTCTAAAGACACAGGATCTCCCAAAAGAGTCCCACCAAAAAGATCAACAAGAAAAACTTTTCTTTTTTATTACAATGGCATGTTGTTGTTGTTGTTGTTGTTGTTGTTGTTGTTTTTCAAGACAGAGTTTCTCTGTATGGCCCTGGCTGTCCTAGAACTCACTCTGTAGACCAGGCTGCCCTCGAACTCAGAAATCTACCTGCCTCTGCCTCCCAAGTGCTGGGATTAAAGGAATGGGCCACCACCGCCCGGCTCCAATGGCATCTTAATACCACTAACCTTCTGGAATTGGCTGCTTTGATCACACATCTGATGCCACGACACATCCGAACTACCCATGTAAAAGGGGAATGAACCCTAGTCCAATCCACTCGTGGAATTCCTCACTTTCCAAGCTGCCTTAATTTATAAATAAGCCTTCCTTCCATTCAAGTTTGCCCTTAAGATTTAACTATACAAAATCCCAGCTCTGTGACTCACTGTTGAGAAGCCCACCCCCTTCTTCAATGTAATGAAAACCTCCTCCCAGGCTCTGACCCTTCTTGTCTCACCCAATTCTTTGAAATGCGGTGACAAACACCTAAAAACCCTGGGTAGGGCCTCCATGTCTCCTCTGTTTCTGAGACCTGCTCAGCCCCTCATTGCTTAATCCAAAAGCAGGGCTGAGGGGAATCTGTGAATCTTTCCTAAAGGCCCAATCTCACTCCTATTTACCTGCCAAGATTCTCACGGACCACCACGTCTTCCCTAGACCACTAACTACCCTCAAATCTTAGGCACTAGAAATGCCAATGGTGAAATAGCTGGCAGATGACTGCCCAATAATTTATCTAATTCTATCCAGAAGAAACCCAGAAAGATAATTAATTGTTCTTTCTACTCTGAATACTAGCCTACTGCTTTTCCTGTTTATGTTCTGCATCCCCAAATCGTCATCTGAGAGAAGTTAAGACAGTATAACCCACTGGAATTTCTCTTTCTATTTCTTCTTTATCTGTGTTTCATTCGTGAAAAAGAAATGATGAGATCCTTTACGCATTTATATTTCAATGAGTAATATAATTAACACATATATAAAAACTACCATTGGCTAGGAAAACTTACAACGCCTTTCTCGTTGTTATCATCTATTTGCATGCTCTTTTGGACTAATATTTTCATTTAGCCCTTTAAGACATGGAATCATTCCAAAGAAACGTGAAGCCTGCCAAGGACTCAAGCTAGTGGACTGAAGTCACATATTGAAAAGACTGAGGAGTACATTAAGTGTTCACCACATAGCAGTCCCTCACTCTGTAAAATAG
Organism: Montemys delectorum; assembly: GCA_019843815.1. NCBI lineage: Eukaryota > Metazoa > Chordata > Mammalia > Rodentia > Muridae > Montemys > Montemys delectorum. Next base: position 23,116 of record JADRCD010233062.1, on the reverse strand, counting down.
ACCATGAACTCTGCAAAGAGCCACTGGGGTGGTTGTCCTTTAGAAAGTGGAAGAAAGAGAACCCAGGATTGGGAAGCCCTGCAGAGATAATGGCTTCCCCTCTCTTAAAGATGACGCTACATACAGATGATACACATCTTTCTCAAACCACAGCTGTGAGCAGAAGCCTTTAAGATTCGTACTGATGAGGCTAGCTGGCAAGATGGCTCAGTGGGTAAGATCACTGACTTCTCTGATGGTTCTGAGTTCAGGCTCACATCCACCGGTAATGAGATCTGACGCCCTCTTCTGGTGCGTCTGAAGACAGCTACAGTGTACTTATTTATAATAATAAATAAATCTTGCTGGGCAGTGGTGGCACACGTCTTTAATCCCAGCACTTGGGAGGCAGAGGCAGGTGGATTTCTGAGTTTGAGGCCAGTCTGGTCTACAGAGTGAGTTCCAGGACAGAGAAACCTTGTCTCGAAAAACAAAAAGATAAAAATTAAATTAAAAAATTTTTAAAAATTCTCACTGAGTATATTAAGAGAAGGAAAACTTGGCAGGAACAAGAAAATTTAGTGAGCTCAATAAAGATATAATTATCTAAAGGGAGTAGGGAGGGGAATACCATTCCTCTGCTCCAAAACTATGGAATATTCTATCAGAAACTTATTTTGTCATCAGCTGAAGCGTTCCTAAACACGTTCCTTTAAACCTACAAGGCTGAGCAGTTCCTTCCAGAAAGATGTTTCTTTGGGTCATTAATAGGATATGACTAGCTCTCCCAAGTCTAATTTACACTCCAGTCTCCTTACTAATCACAGGGAAGTACGGAGCTGAGACCTTCTCCTGGTACTGTGCTGCCATCTTCTGGCATGTTGAAATCATCACATTACCTGTCGCTATTTCTTTTATTGTTGTTATTCTGTTGCTGTTATTTAACCATTACGCTTTTGAATAGCATTGAATTATGAATTACTTTATCAGGAAATAACAGTATTTACGTTCTTTTTGTTGTTAATTATCTTTCTAAACTTTCATTTTTAGGAGGCCTGGTATTTTTTTTTTATTTTTATTATTACACAAATAGTTCAGTTGTGAGATTTTTTTCCAAACACAATTTGTTTTCGTTGTTCCTCTGACCCTGGCCTCGCCTTCTCCATCCTCACCTTGTGCACTCCTACCGCAGTAGCCTTCTGTCCACTGTCACGTGTTGCCACCCCCTTTTTTGACACTCTGGATCCCCTCTCATGTCCACATACCTAGTTCTGGAGCCTATTCCCACTCTCACACACTTGGGAGGCAGAGGCAGGTGGATTTCTGAGTTCGAGGCCAGCCTGGTCTACAGAGTGAGTTCCAGGACAGCCAGGGCTACACAGAGAAACCCTGTCTCGAAAAAAAAAGAAAAGAAAATTAGGATCCATATATGAAAGAGGATGTGAGCCTGTCATCCTACATTCAAAATAATAGTTTTCGATAATTTAATAGTAATATGTACAGAAAGAAAAAATATTTTTCCAAATTCATTGATTGCTCTCAAGATTTTTTTCCTTCACAGCTGAGTAAAATTCCAGGCAGAAGCCACTTTTTCAATTTTGTTTTCCCATTGGTGGGCTTCTAGGCTGATTCCATTTCCTTGTTATTGTGAACAGAGCAGCAATAAACATGGATACACAACCATCTTTGTGTTGCCAGGAATAGTATAGTAGATTGTAAAGTTCTATTTGTTTTATTTTTTGAAGATGCTTCATGCAGACTTCCATCATGACTGGACATAGTTTATAGTCCACCCAGTAGTGATTAAAAGCCCCTCTTCCCTCACACCCTCACCAGCACTTTTTGTCATTTGTTTGCTCTACAATAGTTGTTCTGACAAGGATGTGTTGAACCTCAAAATGGTTTAAATTTATGTTTCCCTGATGGAAAAGGATGTTTAACATTTCTTAGTATACATAGTAATTTATTTTAAGAAAATAATCAGATCATAAATGTCATTAAAGTTTCACATCCATTCTCATTATAGTATTTATTTTTTAAAGATTTCTATTATATAAGATTGTATATTATTAATTATATAGACTATGCATTGTTATTCAAGCATAATAACTCACTCTTAGAATGAACTAGCTTTATATGGTTAAATTAAAATAACATTTACTTGTAATCATTATTATTTTTTAAAAACATAATAATTGCATATCCATATTTATGATATGCATATTTTCAAAGTATGAATATACCACAAGTTTATACTACTTTGTAGCAATATGGGTCCTTTTTAGTATCCCTTAAAACACTTGTTCTGTTTTTATAAATTATTCAACATATTTTTTTGCTTTTATTATCATCTAAAAAATGGTCATAACATCAGAACTAGGTTTTTTTTTAAAAAAATCATTACTATTATCGTAATCAGTAATTTAAGATTCAAATAGTCACCTAACTTTTCCCAATTTAATATCTAATAATAGTAAATGATAAGCCTAAGTTTTTTGTGATTTCTACAACTTTTAATTCTCTTTATTATAGTTTTTACTAAATGTATTCTTTAACAATTTTATTCACATGTATAATGCATTCCAGTCACCCTCTCTCCCTCCCTCCGCTCTCCCCTCTCTCCCTCCCTCCACCCTCTCCTCCCTCCCTCCCTCCACTCTCCCTTCCCTCCCTTCAGTCTCCTCTCCCTCCCTCCCTCCCTCCCTCCCTCCCTCCACTCTCCCCTCTCTCCCTCCACTCTGTCCTGGCCATTTGCATTTCTCCTTTGAAGAACCCTCACTGTCTGCCCTTTCATTCCAGAACTCAAGAGGCAGAGGGAGGCAATATCTATGAGTTCAAGGGCAGCCTGGTTTATATAATAAAATTCCAGGCTAGGGTACAAAGTGAGATCTTGGGGGTGAATGAGTGGGAAGTCAGAGACAGAGACAGAGACAAATCATATTTGGCAATATAATCTTTCCACAATATTAATTCTGTCAATGCAAGAGCATGGATGGTCTCTCCATCATCTGATAGCGTCTTTAATTTTAAGCATGTGGGACCCGGTGTGTCAGGGGGGGGGGGGGGGGGCGGGATTGAAGCTTCCTTGTAGAGGTCCTTCACAGTCTTGATGAGATTATTTCCAGATAATGTTGTATTTTGTTGTTGAGAATGGGATTTATTTTTAATTTATTTGTCCATAAGTCTGTTACTGGCATATGTGAAAGCCATCATTTGTTGTATTTATGTTGATTTTTATATCTTACAATGTGACTGTGTGCGTTTCTTAAATCTAAGCTTTCTGGCAAAGTCTGTAGTTTCCTTGGTTTTAGAGCTGCTGAGAAAAGATCAAACACTATTCTGACATCCCTGCCTTTGTATGTGAGTTGATATATTATAATCCCTTAGGTCTTCTTTAAATAAAGGAATAAAATCACCTCTTCAGTTATGTGTTTGTAAGGTATATATATGAATGCTGTGGCCACAGAAGCTCCAAGAGGAAACTGGATTCCCTGGAACTGGACTTACAAGATGTGAATCTGACATAGGTGCTGGGAATCAAACTCAGGCCTTCTGCAGGAGCGGCAGGCTTCATCAACTTCTAAGCCACCTCTCCATCCCAAACCCTCTAGAGCTTTTAATATTATTTCTTTACTTTTACTTTTGACATCTTTACTCTGAGTTGTGATGGGCAGGATCTTCTTTGGTCACAGTTGTTTGGGGATTCTGGGTACCTTTTATTCTTTCCCTGGGTTTGGGACATTTTCTGCTATGATTTCAGTAAGTAATCTTTTTATCCCCTTTGGTTTTATCTCAGGTCTTTCTCAAACCTCATGGATCTTTGATTTGTCTCTTGGATGTATCCTGGACTTCCTGGAGATTGGTCATGATCCTCAAGTTTTCTTCCCCTTTTATGCGCCCGAGTGTGTTACTATCTCCACCTTGCCCTCTAGCCCTGGAATTTGCTGTTTCTCATGGCCTTCAGTGATGGTGATGGTGGTGGTGATGCTCTCGAAGGTGAGGTTTTATTTGATTGGTTATTTCATCTCTGTTCCTTCGGTGTCCGTTTTCAGTATTTCAGTTTCCTTGCTGTGTGTATCCTCCGTGTTTTGGACTGCCTCCTCTGACTTCCATTTTGTTCACTTTGGAAACTGTCTTGTCAAGGTCCTGAGTAGACTTTAGTTCATTGCTCTGTCTCTGTACGTCTCCTATGCAGTGGCTGGCCATGCGGCAGTCGTGACGTTGGGTGTGGGGTGTGGTAGGTTGTTGTCTCCTATTCCTTGGTTTTCTTACATTTTGTGCATTCGTTACAGGCAAAGTGTCTGTCTTTCATAAATTCCCCACTTCTTTCAACTTCACTTGTTTGTTTTATTTTCTGCGAGTTTTACTAAAGGAACTGCTTTGCACCCCCATTTGTTTCCCATCAGTCCCAGTTTTGCCTAGCAGTAGGAAGCCCTTCCATGCATTACTCTTGTGCCCCATGACTGTTCCTATGTCTGTTTTGTTCTGAGACATAGTTACTGGTTTGTTTCCTATGTCTCAGGCATGACATTGAGAGATGTTGGTTGGAGCAATATGATTCATAGATTTTTTTTAAAGCAAAGGATATCTGTATTTAAATTATGAAATGAAATAGGCACGAGGAAAGAGAAGTCTAGAACTGGATGGGATGTGGGCAGGAGGTATGAGAGACAGCAATGGAGCTATTTTAGAAGTGAAAATGTAGAAGAGAAGTTTTGTAGATGTAGAACCACTGTAGATGTAGATGAGTGGCCACCATTGAGGCATAAGTTTGTGAGTTAGGACTTAAAACAAAGTGGGTAACAATTCATATGTAAAGTTACAAGTAGTTTTTAAAAAAAAAAAAAAAAAAAGTGAAATTTAAAAAACAAAATGTTAGAAAAAAGACCTGAAAACAGACCACATTAAATGAGATCACATTAAATGTCATATTGTGTAGTGATGTGTGCAGTGAGCTTGTATTTTTTTTTTGTTTTATTTCGTTTTTTTCTCATTGACACCTCCTGTAATGATACTTTCCCCCTATTTCGTCAGTCTCCTCTGTTGCCTCAAGAGAAGCTCATGTGTTTAGAGGCTGTAACAATGGCTTTAGTTCCCGGAATAAGGACTTGAGACCCACGTTAACAACAGTGTTTAGAATCAAACACGTAGTGTCAAATCCTACAGGCAGTAGTGACGCGCGAGTTCTCAGGAGTTAAGTCTGCTCGCACCTCAACAGAGCTAAAGTGTGATGGTCCCACATGGCAAGAGGGACTTCATGGTGGAGTTTTCTGCGAAGCCCCTGAAGAAGGGGATGATGACTGAGGCAAAACACAAGCTAACATGGCAAAGCTTCATGAGCGCCGAAGAAAGGTAAAACTGAATCGACAGTCATCGATCATCCTGAGTTTGACACCTGGTAGTAGAGAACTTCAAGTCTTGAACTAAATTAAAGTGTCATGTTGTATTAATAAACACTCCATGGATATATGGAAACATGCAAGGTGAGAATATGGGTGGAGGTAACATCTTTCTAGGTTACCGGTCATTTCTACAAATAACTTTATAATACAAGAATCAAAACAAAATCTAAGATAACAAGTATCAAAAGAAGACTAGAATGTGTCTGTCATACACAACAAAAGAAGATACAATAAAAGCCAAGGTGAAATTGGAGATGCAAGGAGTTACAGAAACACAAGATATGGCGAAGAACAGAATGATATTCTAGAATTACACAATAATAGAAATTAAAGATTCACTTGATGGGTGTGGAGGTTGAGTCAATAGAGGATTAAAATGAGAATTAGGAACCTAGGAGCTAGGGTGAAACAAATTATCCTGAATGCAGCACAGAGATTAAAACTGAATCAATAAAAGAAGTCATTCTGTAGAAAACATTGTTGAAGCAACAAAACACAAGTGACTACTGTATCCAAAGATCAAGTCAGTGGCAGTGCCCACAACTGAAAAAAAAAAAAATTAACTGAGAATCTTCTAGGATTAGTAAAAGCATCAAAATCCAGACATTAGGGAAGATTTCTAAATCCTAAATACAATTAATTAATGGAATTCAAACACATACATATCATGGTAAAAAATACAGCATCCTTGCATATCAAGGAGAACAAATGTCCTGTTAAGACAGTTTTCGTTTTTTTAAATTTTGTACATTTACAAAATGAAATATGATTATATCCAACCCATATGTCACTCAGCATTCCCCCGCTCCCTCACATCCCTTTGTTTCTTCCTTCCTCCCTTTCTTTCTTTTTAAATAAGCTGTCAAGTCCAATTAGTGCTTCCATTATGTGCATGGGTGTGGGATCATCAATATCTCCAAACCCTACGCTCAGAAAAGAGTGATTCTCCCTTGCCTAGCAGCTATGAACTGCCAGTAGTGTCTCAATAAGGAAAGGGCCCAGAAGAGCACCTCCTCAAAATGCTGAAGCGGGTTTATTTCCCCACACACACACACACACACTTTTGTATCATTCTAGGTACGTGTAAATAATAGGCTCAGTTCTGGGTCAAAGACAAAGTTGCCAAGGAACCAACAAGGCATAAACAGAATAGTTAAGGAACAAATAAGGTGTTCAGGATCTTACCAAGGCTCTGTTCCTCAGCTGTATTCATCTTGAGCCTACTTCCTTGCCCTAACCCAATGTCAAATTCTTGCCAAATTCCTAGAAGCAGCTCCAAGAGCTCTCCTCAACAACTGATGTCCTGTTCTCCCAGAAAGGCCCTATATAGCACTTCCTATGAAAATAACCACCACCAAAAAAAAAAAAAAAAGATTTGTGGTTGGTTTATCATTAATTTCTCTCTAAGACAGCTCTTTTTTTTTTTTAAGACCTTTTCCACTCTGTTGGTTTGTCCTATTGACAGTGTCCTTTACCTTACAGAAGCTTTGCAATTTTTTTTAAAAAGATTTATTTATTTTTTTTTTTTATGTGTATGAGTACACTGTAGCTGTACAGATGGCCATGAGCCATCATGTGGCTGCTGGGAATTGAACTCAGGACGGCCCCGCTCACTCTGTCCCGGCTAGCTCTGGCGTAATACACTGTAGCTGTCTTCAGACACACCAGAAGAGGGCGTCCGATCTCATTACGGGTGGTCGTGAGCCACCATGTGGTTGCTGGGATCTGAAGTCAGGACCTTTGGAAGAGCAGTCAGTGCTCTTACCTGCTGAGCCATCTCACCAGCCCCTCTGTATAAGACAGCTCTTTAAGAAAATAATGCTTCTATATTCTTAATAATAAAGACAAAATCAGAAAGGAATGGAGTAATTAAAAGCTATCATCAGCCTATAAGTCTATAACTTCGCAGTTCTTTTTCTAGAATTAAGGAAATGTAAAACCGACATTAAATTACAATTAACAGTTTGTTTACTAGCAGATCTACATTTAAGGAAATGATTTTAGTCTTTTGTCATTCACTGGGAAGAAAGATCAAAGGTGAAAGAAATAAATAAACAAGCAAAGGATTCAACCACTAGGTAAATTTAATGAGAACTAGCATGGAATTTTTTAATTGATTTTTTTTTCTACATTAAACAATGGAACCATTTAAACAGCTGGCAAAGTTTCATATTACATATTACATATTGCCTTCCATGAATAAGGAAAAGACTAACAATTCAGGGACATAATGGACAAGATAACTCAATCACCATTTCCTATCAGGGAATCTAAAAGGATTTTGAACATGGAAAGATGCTCAGAAGTAAGAATTAAAATTGTATTAAAACCATAATAACATGCCACCATTGCATAAAATAGTACCCATAAGAAAAGCTAAAATTACAAAAGCTGATACTTTGAAGTTGCATTACGAAGTGTCACAAGGACACAAAACAGCAGTTCTGGGTCTGGAGGAAGGATAGACCAGTAGAACCATTTGGAACAATGGTCAGCGATGCTAGAGAGAGATCTTATTTCCTTAGAATTTTATCCCTACCTACAGGATATGTATGCAAGCCTTTCTACAACACTAGGTTTTTTTTTCAAAATCGCTAAAATATGATGACAATTGACACCAGCATTATAATGCATTGGGAAAATTAAAGTATATTCTTGGAATGGAGTATTGTAGCACCGAGCAATGAAAGAAAGCATGCCATTATCCAAGAGCATACTCTTTTTTTCTTTTTCAGTCCTGTACCCCATTTTTATTTTTATTTTTTTGTTTGTTTGTTGTTTGTTTGTTTTTATTGGGTATTTTCTTTATTTACATTTCAAATGTTTTCCCCTTTCCAGGTCTCCCCTTTGGGAACCCCCTATCGCATCCCCGCCCCTTGCCTCTATGAGGGTCCTCTGCCACATATGCCGCCAGAGCCATGGGTCTCTCTCTCCATATGTATTCTTTGGTTGGTGGTCCAGTCCCCGGGAGCTCCAGGGGGTCTGGCCAGTTGACGCAGTTGCTCCCTCCATGGGGCTGCAAACCCCCTCAGAAGAGAATACTCTTTAAAATGTAATCTTGAAGCGTTTAAGTTTATATTCTGCTTACATAGGTTTAAAAACAGTACAAAATTAAGTTATTCTAAATAAATATATAAGTAGGGCAATCAAATACTATAAGACATATTGTCAAAATACTAGTGACCTCTAGGCTCTAGAGACAGGCCTGCAATTCCAGGCTTTGATATCTCACTGGCAGTAAGATAGTTCTTGACGGGGGGTGTGGGGGGGACACATGAATGCTCACTTTATACTCCATTTGAAAGTACATTTTACATTAATGTTTTTTCTTGAGTTGTACTTTAGTTTTAAACATGGTGCTTAATTATCCTCTTGTGGTTTTTGAAATTTAAACACAAATTATAATACATTTTTCTATGCATCAATAATTCATGCTTAATTCCTGTAAAATTGACACTCAACTTTTGCTCCTATTGTTTAGTATTGGAAATTTTAAATGTGGGTATATTATATATGATAGTCGAATTAAATGAATCATGTGTGTGTATGTGTGCTTCTTGTGCTTGTTTGTTTTTTAATTCTTGTTTGTTTGTTTTTATTTGCCTGATTATTTATTTTCTAAAGTGAGAGAGAGAATCTGGGAGGTGTTGAGGGAGGTAAAAACTGTGATCAGAATATATTATATGAAAAAATTGTTTTCAATAAAAAAGAAAAACACAAAAATACTATATTTTTTAAAAAATAAAATGACTCAATCATGAAACATTGAAAGATCAGTTTTTGAGGAAACATAAATAATAGAACATTATAAAAGAGTGGGTCTAGAGAGATAGTTCAGTGGTTAAGAGCACTGGCTGCTCTTCCAGAGGATCTGGGTTCAATTGCCAGCAACCACATGGCAGCTTATAACTGTCTGTAACTATAGTTCCAGGGGATCCAACACCCACACAGAAATACATGCAGGCAAAACACCAATGCACATAAAATAAAAGAAATAAATTATAAAGAATATGGCTCAAATTTTTAAATAAATGTATTTATTAGTCATAATTGCTTGCTCTCTTAACTACAAATTCCAAGACAACTATATTAGAGCAATGGAAAAAAGGGGAACTTAGGGTGCTGGTCAGGGCTGTCTAGTGGTCAATAAATAATAACGTCTCCGGGCAGTGCATGCCTTTAATTCCAGAACTTGGGAGACAGAGGCAGGTATGGTTTCTGAGTTCAAGATCAGTTTGGTCTACAGAGCAAGTTCCAGGACAGCCAGGGCTACACAGAGAAACCCTGTCTGAGGGACAGGGGAAACACTGTCTACTGCAGTATTTGTAGGGATCAAACAGGGCTCGAAACAATGGCTTCAACTTAGAAAAAAAAAAAAATACTAAATCTGAAAGGGCCAAGAGTGGTTGACCCTGAGCAACTGGCCAGGGTAAATTGCCAAGGGAAAACAATTTTACAATACATTGTGTACTCTTTGTTATATACAACGTACATGCATTATTTTCTTCAATGGTAACTTTTTCTTCAGTGGTAACTTTTTTCTGGATGCTATCCTCATCTGGCATCATCCCACCCCCACCCCCACCCCACCCAGCCCAGCGCTTGTCACCTTAGGTTTCCCTCATTTGTGTAAGCACACCATTCACAAGCATATGAATTTGGTTTTGTTCTCACATTTAGAGAAAGTGCATGTGTCCATGATATGCATGTATCCTGGTCAACTCTTGTGCCTTTCCAGTCTCAGAGCTCAGAGCTTTTGCCACGGCTATGAGGTCTCACTTTTTTTTTGTTGTTTTGTTTTGATTTTTCAAGACAGAGCTTCTCTGTGTAGCTCTCACTGTCCTGGAACTCACTCTGTAGACCAGGCTGGCCTCGAACTCAGAAATCCACCTGCCTCTGCCTCCCAAGTGCTGGGATTAAAGGCGTGCGTCACCACTGCCCGGCTATTACATACATCTTAGTGAATCTGTGTATGTGCTTTTTCACACTGGAGTTTAAAAAGTGAGACCTTGCCGGGCGGTGGTGGTGCATGCCTTTATGCCTTTAATCCCAGCACTTGGGAGGCAGAGGCAGGTGGATTTCTGAGTTCGAGGCCACCCTGGTCTACAGAGTGAGTTCCAGGACAGCCGGGGCTAGGCAGAGAAACTCTGTCTCAAAAAATAAAAACACAAAACAAAACAAAACAAAAAGATGTATGTAATAACTATGAAGAGCAGTGATAAAATCAACATCCACGTACCCACTCATGCACAATGATAATTAAAAGGATTCAAGGAAAACAGCATTACATAGTGTCTTAGTCAGGGTTTCTATTCCTGCACAAACATCATGACCAAGAAGCAAGTTGGGGAGGAAAGGGTTTATTCAGCTTACACTTCCACATTGCTGTTTATCACCAGAGGAAGTCAGGACTGGAACTCAAGCAGGTCAGGAAGCAGGAGCTGATGCAGAGGTCATGGAAGGATGTTCCTTGCTGGCTTGCTTCGTGGTCATGTTTGTGCAGGAATAGAAACCCTGACTAAGACACATAGTCATTACACTTTGTTGAGTCTAGATATCTGGTGCTCTGGTCTTGAGACCCATGTCATTTCTATTTATGTCTTCTGATCCATTTAATTTAGATATAGTTTTCCTAATGTGCAACTAGTTACCTTGACTTACAGTACTAGTTTGCCTTTATAGAAAGACTACGTAAGAAGAATTCTGGTCAATTAAGAGTTCAAAATTTTTTTTAAACGGTTTTTGTTTCTCCTGAATTCCATAAGTAACGGAAGAGATACATTATCCAACTACATGGATCAACTGAGAGGTTTGTAAAGATTTAGCTCTCAGCAGTGGACACTATTCGAAATGCAAATGGAGTCTCATGATTTAGGAAGAACTTGGGAGAATCCAAGCCTCTGGTCTACATCCACAGCTCCAGAGAAAGTTCTTCAAGAAAGGGACACTGCTGGGAAGGCTGACTGTGTGTACTGCCCTCATTACAAAAACAAAAATAAAAAATAAACTGCTGTTCTACTCAGGATTCACCAAGAAGCCTTGAAATCCCTTACTGAGCGAGATAGAGATGATTACTACAGACAGAAGGTAGACTTGAGGCAGCAAATTCCCCAGACAAGGCACAGAAAATGGGCTCCCATTCCATGGCAGAAAACAGCCTCTGTGGTGTCTGAGTATGAGCCGTTGCTTCCTCTTACATAGACAATGGAAACATTAGACTCTGTGCCCCCAGCCACTGCTGTCTCAGTCCAAGTGAAAGGCCTGATGGGATGCAGGGAGACCAGGGAGTATGATAGGCCATCCTACATCCTTCAGGCACTGGTGTCTCCAGTCCCTTGGAAGGCCTGCAGCAGTTGCTAATGGTAGAAAAGTCCATAAAAACCCTGTGGTAGAGGTGTGAGGCAAATGTAGAGGAAGACACTGCCTGTTAAGGTCCCTTAGGTATTCTGCAAACAGAGAACATGCCTCTAAGGCAAGGCAGCATGCTAAATCTCCCTGCAGTCTGGGCTGCCACGGAATCATCTATAGACCCAATGAAATCTCCCCTCTCCCTTCTCTCCTCTCCCCTGTCCCTTCTCCCCTCTCCCCTCTCCCCGTCTGTCTCTCTCCCTGTCTTTGTCCCTCCCTCCATCCCTCTCTCCTCTCTCCTCTCTCCTCTCCCCTCTCCCCTCTCCCGTCTCCCCTCTCCCTCTCTCTTTCTCTCTCTCTTGCACGCGCGCGCGCGCGCGCGCGCGCACACACACACAATGTATACCCTCAGTGCCTGGTTCCGGAAAGCCCCATACTTCCCAAGTCTAAAGTGCCGATTTCCCTCCCGGAAGTGGAGTATATAAGGTCATTTGAATGGAATTTGTTGCCTTTTCCAGCAACCACTAATAGAGGAGCTTCTCCCAAGCAAAGCCAATGCTGTTCAAGTGGCGGTGTGAAGACAAGAAGGGCCTGCCACGGGCAGTGTTTCAGACAGCTGCGGGAGCACGTGTGGCATCCCAGGAACAGGATGGGTATCAACCCCACTATCACCAGAGCATGCTCTTCTGGACTTGTAAGAATTATCCCCACTTCAAAGACACGCATAGGTCTTGGGTAAAGCACTCTTGGGTCTGGAGCAGCAGCTGTACAAGGATGTAAACCAACACTTCTTGAAACATTTCATCACGAGTTTCTACTAAATCGGCCAACTCCGGACAGCTGGACACTGTGATCCGGAAACCAGTGTTCTTGATTCAACTGTCCTGAAACTAGGCTGTCCTTTTCCTTCCGGATTGTCTACTGTCTTTGGTGGTTTCTCTGCCTGCTCTAGGACCATACAGAAAAGAAGTGATCAATAGGGGCTGGAGAGATGAGGCGGCTCAGCGGTCAAGAGCACTGGCTACTCTTCCAGAGGTTCTGAGTTCAATCCCAGCAACCACATGGTGGCTCACAACCATCTGTAATGGCATCTGACGCCCTCCTCTGGTGTGTCTGAAGACAGCGACTGTGTACTCACATACATAGAATAAATCTTTTTTTGTTTTGTTTTGTTTTTTGTTTTGGGGGGTTTTTGTTGTTGTTGTTGTTGTTTTTTCGAGACAGGGTTTCTCTGTGTAGCCCTGGCTGTCCTAGAACTCACTCTGTAGACCAGGCTGGCCTGGAACTCAGAGATCTGCCTGCCTCTGCCTCCCAAGTGCTGGGATTAAAGGCATGCGCCACCACTGCCCAGCTAGAATAAATATTTTTTTAAACAAAGGTAATAAATAGAGGAAATCCAACAGGTAAAGGTTCAGAGATTAATAGCACTGTCTGCTCTTTCAGCTTGTAGGAGAGGCAAAGTGAAACCATCAAGATAGACCACTTCATGGGAGGAAAATCAGTTTATTGGGTGTGGGGGGGGGGCCAGGGGGTGGACATTGCAAACTGTCTGGCTGCCTCAGAGAGTAGAGAACAGCAGCCAGTGGGGGGGGGGGGGGATGTACCAATTTTATTGAGGATTAACAGTAGAAAGAGAGGTGCATGGCAGACCAGCTGGGGAGGTAGCATGGGGACTTGGACCTGTTGCAGGCTTTTGGGATTTATCAGGAACTAGTTGATGTAGCAGGCATATAAAGGAGGTAGAAGATTATATAACTGGGAGAATGGAGACAGGATTCCTTGAGAGGCCAGGCATTAGTCTGCTGCCCAGGACTCTCTGGCCCTGGGACACGGGTTCACTGCCTTTCCATTTGAGAAGTATGGGTGTAAGAGTACTTCTCTTAAAGCGGAGCAGTGAGCTCGCAGCACTGTGCCAAGAACTTAGGAAGTGGCAAGCATTAGACAGACCAGAAACACCGCTGCCTAGCTGAGTAGCTAGTGTCTGTCTCCTGTGCCAGTGCCCACATCCTGGTGAACCGCAGCTGGCATGCCCTGGCTGACTTCCAGCCTCCTACGCCATGTGTGGTGGTCCATGCTCCTGACACAGTTCTGCCATTTTCTAAGTGTGAAGAGGGTCCTCTTCGTGACTTGTGTGAGTCCAAGAGAAACACGCAGCTCAGGCCAGCCCAGTCTGCTCTCTATAAAATAATCACAGAAAGAAACTCTGTACAATGACCTCATGTGCAACTAGTGCATTAGAGAACACTACTTAATTCAATAATTAATACTATTGGGTATTGAAAATAAGTCAAAGAACAAGATGGGACTTACCAAATACTGATAACACCTAAGAGTGAAGGAAATAAAGTAATGACAGAAAGATAAGCACAGCCACTGCAGACAGCAAGAACCCTTCTGGAAACCAAACCAAACCAAAACAAAAAACAATGTTACAACTCAGTCGTCACAAAAAGATTCCCAAAGAATTAAAAGATGACCCAGGGCAGATTTGGAGGGGCGGGATTGGATTCCATCCCTTGGCCCAGGGAAAGCTGGAAGGGAGTCAGTATTGCACCTGCCAATCAAAAGTGAGACAAGCAGAACCTTCATGTGAGCATCTCAAATGTCTGCTTTGGAACAGCATCAGGGGCCAGGGCACTGCCCATGGGATCAGGGAAGTAAGGCCCTTGCATTCTCCCCGTGTGAAGGATGTAGGGGCCCACAGCCTGCACAGCCTGCACAGGCGAACCAGTAATTCTAAGGCTTCTTTGTGGAAACAATGGGTCCTTCTGGAGCTTACTGGACATTTCTTGACCCAAGGGAATCCCAGGCTTACTTTTGAACATTTTCTCCCCAAATGTCTACAGCGAAATGAAATCTCTGAAGGCACAAGCAATTGATTTTTCTCATGAAAATGAAAAGTATTGTTTTTCAAAAGTGGTATATTCAAATGGGAGGATTCCTGGATTGTGTTGCATGGGATCCCATAGTTTTTAAGAGCTGAAAAGAATTCTTACCAAACTTACAAAAGGTTTACAGTTTTTGGAAACATGGAATTATGAGCAAGCCACTGTGTTTTTAAGCCATCGAAGAGTGCATTCTAAGTCTCAGACTCTTAGGTCATAGGAAATGACCATGTGAGAGCTGTAACAAGTGGGTCGTTCTTTTATGGATGTTTTCTTTATTTGTTTATTATGATAAGCAAGTTTCAGTGTAGTCACAATATGACACAGTGTAAAATCTTGTGTGTCACTTAGTCAAAACTGTGCGCATGTTTGGAGAAGGTGAGATTGGCAGAGCAGTAGGATTCAGCTCCAAATGCTTCCCTTTTCTGCGCTTTGTAGAACACTGGATTCCTGGATATTCCCAACACCAGCCAGCAGAGGGCAGCAGAAGACCATAAATAAAAACATCCGGGTCTTTGCTGAGCACACTCCTCCCCCCCCCCCCCGCCCCGCCCCAGCTATGGTTCCTCCTCTGCTTGAATCCTATCATCTAGCACTTACGATCCACTTACTCGCTCACTAATTAATACTCAGTAGGTGCAGAGACTTCAGCAAAGAACAAGATGTCTCACCAAACTCTGATGTAACCACTGGCTAGACTGGGAAAGCTCAAGTGAATTTGCAGTAGCCCAGAGAAAACTTGGGAAGGCAGATCCCAACTAGGACCCAATGGCTATATTGCCAGAAACTAGACAAGCTCCTGCAGATGGCAGCTAAGGAAGCTGGGGACAGTCTGTGCTGCGGGCTGGGTGGGCAGGCTATTCTGGATCCTGATACCTGCTCCTTCTGCCTGCGTCTCCAAGACTGTTTTTCTCTGACTGGAGTTTTCTTTCTCTTCTTGAGAAGCCATTGTCCTATGCTTGTTCTCTGCCTTGTTTCTGCCCCACCAAGCCCTTTAGATTACAGGTACTTAACCAGGTACTGACGATTGCATGTGGTAAATTATAATGTGGTTTTTGTAATGCAGCCTGACAGGCAGCCCGCTTTAAAACGGAAACACATTCATTCCTAGCTTTACTGAAAAATGTATACACTTACAGACTATATATTAAGGAAAAAAAAAAAAAACAGCAAAAGGGAATGGTTAAAAGGAATATTAGAGATTCAACCTACAAAGGAGCCAAGACCTTCTTGTCATATAATCTTTAGATTATGCTACAACTAGGTCTCTTTATGGGAGCAAGACTATTAAGTTCTTCAGGTTGTCCTCCTCCTTCTGTAAGCATACCTAAACTAATTGTGGGTACAGGTTTCCAAGCAGGGTTTTAGGTTAGACATTTTTGTAAAGGCAGGAACTTTTGTTGGCTTGATTCCACTCAGTCATAGGTACTGAGTCACTCACCCATGGTAAAGTTTAAAGATATCAGAGAGTGACCCTTTAAAACCAAGCGTTGTTATCATGTATAAGACTCTAATATATACACGTGTTCTGTCTCTTGATAACGTCTGTTTCCAGTGACCGACCCAACAGGTGATAATCATCATCTGAACGAATTTATCCAGGGTACAAGGAAGACAGGTGCTTTGGGACAGTTGTCACTGGACTGAGCAACAAGTCTCTTGTCCAGTGTCCCATGAGCTCAGTTTTAGGAAGGAACTATAGCTTTTGTGTGCACCATTATTTATCCCATGATATAAAGAGAGTAAAAACACCTACTGAGGTGCTCTTTTATGGAGATAATAGAGAACCCTCTCTTAAAATCTCCCAATGGTAACTCCGCCATTAGTTTCAACTAGGCTTTCTTGGAGAGTTTTACTGGATGTCATAAACATCAATTTGATGATGTTTTGCTATGTGTCTGCTTCATCTATAAATTTGCTACAAATACTCATTTAAAAAAGCACAGTTATGGTAAATGACTCCATGTACTACATAGAGTATCTTGTGTTTTCTATAAGGTTTACCAGAGAAAATATAAAGCCCCATAGTTTAACAATATACACACAGGTAATATAAATTCATTTACTTATCCTGTCTGTTGTTTGGATTCAGCTTCCTTTCATTAGGTACTCAACTTTTTGTTATGCACAGTAATGTCCCGGAAGCCAAGCAAAAGCCATCTTTGTGGAGGTTTGGTCTTGCTCTGCGCATTGTAATGCTAAGTGCAGCCCCCCCCCCCCCTCCCCACCCCCTCCCCCCCCCCCCCGGGAAAGCTAGAGTCCCTAGTGACCTTGCTCCCAAGTTATTTCTGATTGGAAAATATAGATGTAGACAGTCAATAGCTGGGCAGAAGAGAAATAGGTAGGGTTTAGGGTTCATGGGGTTGGGGTTGGAGGGGAACCACTGGAGGGAGAGAAGTCGAAGAGGAGAAAGAAGCCACCAAGGTTTAGGTGAGTCAAGAAAACGGGCCCTGAGGGTTGACCAACTGGAGTTAAGAGCAGCCCAGATGAAACACAGTAATAGCTCGGGGTTATCGATAGAAAAGTAGATTCTAATAGCAGAGAGGGTAAGTGTCTGCCCAGCTCTTGTGCAGCTTAAGGCTTATTGTAAATAATAAAAGCTGCTTCTATCCAGGAACCGAATGGTCAAAGGCAGGTAGAAACTCCAGATTGGGATTAAAAATGTCTACAACACGTCTTCATCTTCATAAGAGTAGCTGGCTGTGTTTGTTTATAAACGATCATCATAGCTGGATTTGACTGTTGATCAACCTTTTTAGAAAGGGAATGGGCGGGGTTACTGGCCTCTCATTAGAGGACCTAGCTCCTCCTCCTCTAGCCAGTTTTATGCAATTATAAGCTAATTACAGGTAGTAAAAAAAAGTGCTACCTATTCTCAGCACGGTAGTAAGTCGAAAAGAAAAAGGCAGATCCACAAGATACTGGAATAACATCTTTAATACTGTCTTGAAAGGGCTGCTACTCTTCAACTACAGTGTACTCTGAAATATAAAATATGGTTCTCCTAAACCTAGAGAATTCTTTTATCAGCACTTTTTTACTCAGAACATATTTCATTTCAAATATATGTAAGCTTTCTCACAGTTAGAACACAATCCACAGTGTGAACAGAAACTGCAATATTTAAGTTTCAACGGTGACATAAACACAACACATTACTATTGAACGTAAGTCACTTGAAGTAAATTGGGTAGAATTTCTAACTTAAGAGTAAAAAAAAATATTTTCTATGCATTGTCTTGACCAGTTAAGGGCAAAATTACCAAATACTTTAAGGGCAAAAGTACCATATTATAGTACAAACCAAACTCTACTAAAATAATCTGCCAGAGGTCTGGATGTAGATTCAACTACAGCTATGGAATGTGGAGCCTTTAGCTACATCAGAGCACATCACCAGCCAGTTCCCAGTGTTTCTTTCTTTAGAAAGGTGCCACAGCACACGTGGGGGCCTGAAGGCAACTCTGTGGAGCGAATCTCTCCTTCTACCTTTACATGGGTCCCAGGTAGCCAGGCGTGCATGCACCTTTGCCCACTGAAACATCTCTCCAGCCCAGACCCCAGTTTTCACTTTGCTGATGCCAATACCTCACTTGGAGGCCTGCCATTCCCCAAGACAAAACTTCCAATTTCATAAATCTAGGGACAAAAAGGACCTACTCTTAAAACTCTACTCTTTATGAAATTATTAACTATGGAATGATTTTTCTGAAGACAGCAAAATATTGTTTTCCTCAAATATTGGTTTGACAGTTCATTTTTGATAAGTGATTGAGAAAAATAAATGAAGCTCTGACTATAAATACAAAATGTGTGTATGTACACCTCTATATTCTGAAAGGCTATGTGCTATCCTCTCGCTTATACTTCTGATTTAAATGATAAGTTATCTCAATAAAGGTCATTAATTTTTACACTTAAATCATTTTTACCATACCATTACCCTATTTTTAATTTTTACATTATTTCTATAAATACTCAAATGAAAAACAATCCACCATCTTGAAACCAATATACAACATTATATTGGTGGTTTAAGGATTTTTTTTTTAAATATTTTGTTAAAATGTAGAAACTCTGAAATTACAAACAAAAAAATTACAATTTTACAGTATATATCTAATTTATTTTAAAAAAATATTGTTTTTTTTTTTTAAACAAGTAATTAAGTGTTAAATTTTTTCAAATAAACTCCCGTATGTAGGCTAAAAGGTCTATAGTCTTGTCCCACTAACACATCTCATTTTTCATGCTGGAACTTCAACAATTTCAAAGTAGTCATTGGGTAAAATCACATAACCCCTCTCTGACGCGTCGTCTTTCTCTCTCTGAAAATGTACAACTTCCTTGAGCTTCTCCAGCTGTCTCTCCTGCCTCCGGCAGCGCTGCTGGGCAGTCTTAAGTTTCTTCCTGAGCTTTTCAACCTGCTGCTCCAGCTGAAGGATCCTCTTCCTCTGGTGCATTGTGTCTTCCACAGTGTAATTGTGGTCACAGAAAACTGAGAGGTTATCAGGGGTCTGCAGAGGAGGCATCAGCAACCCAATAGCAGCATCCACCTGGGAAGTGGGGGGTGAAGGAGAGGGAAGCTGTTCCTGGGACTCCAGATCTTCCTTCTAAAATAGCAATATACAAGTATATGTGAGCTTAATAACTACAGCGGCCTCAAAATATCTGTAGTTCCAACATTAGACATTTTTTGTCACTCCATGGTACACAAGAATTCCAAAATGAGAAACTACATTATCGTGGTGGGTTGCAGTACTGGCATGAAATCCAGGGCACCAGGACATCTAGGCACAGCTCTCTAGGACTCAAACCACCTTACCAGGCCTAAAAATGTCAGCATTAGGTTTGGCTTGTTTACAGATTTTAAAAAACAAGGTCTCACTGTGTAGCCTAGGCTGGTCCTACACTTGAGCTCTTCCTACCTCTACCTCCCAAGTATTAGAATTACAAGCAATATGCAACTGTCCATGGAATCAGCTTTATTATTGTTTTTGTTTGTTTGGGGTTTGGGTTAGTTTCCTTGTATTTGTTTGGGGGGATGGGGTGTCCTGACTGCATAATCCTGGTTGGCCTGGAAAATGACACTTTTTACCAGGCTACCCTAAACTGTGGCAACCCTCACAGCTCATTCTCTGCAGTGCCCAGACTACAGGTGTGTACCACCATCCTGGCATTTCCAGTCCTAATTCAACTTTTCTATTTGAAGTTAAAGTGGGATTTGTGAAACAGAAAAAGTGATTTAGTTAGATATAAGTAAATATTGAACACCTAAAACAGAAGAAAAATTAATCTGAAAACAGTCACTAGGAATGAAAATAAAACATATCAACACATAAATGAAAACATAGAACTACCTTTGCCTTAAACAAAACTAGAATGAGTTATTTATTGTGAGATATTTCATATGTAGAATTCTATTTTTAAAAAGTATATTATTAATAGTGGTTATTTTTTTTTTTAAAAAAAGATTTATATTTAATCATAGGCATGTGTGTGTGTGTGTGTGTGTGTGTGTGTGTGTGTGTGAGAGTGTCTGCTGTGGGGGAGATAGGAGGGTGTGAGGAAACTGCTTGAAGTAGGCATTGGGAATCAAATTCAGGTCCTCTGGAAGAGCAATACATAATCTTTTTTTTTTCTTAAGATTTATTTATTTTATGTATATGAGTACACTGTTGCTGTCTTCAGACACACCAGAAGAGGGCATCAGATCCCATTGCAGATGGCTGTGAGCCACCATGTGGTTGCCTGGGAACTGAACTCAGGACTTCTGAAAGATCAACCAGTGCTCTTAACCTCTAATACTCTTAACTACTAAGCACCAACAGCAGTCACTGCCAAATGAAGGGTTTCAAATACACTTGTTTTCTTAACCCTTCCCTGATTTTTCCCATGAACACATTAGCTTCATAAATTAAAACAGTATTCATCCAAAGCCAATGCTTATGATAGCAGAATTTAGAAGGTAGAGGCAGAAGGATCAGGAGTTCCAATTCAGCCTCAGCTATATAGCAAGCTCAAAGCCAGCCTGGACTACTTAAGGCTCTGTCTCACACAAGGGATGGGAGGGGAAGAGACTGCAGGGGAGGAAAGAAAACAGAGAAAGGACTGGGAAAGGCAAAACCACCAACCAACCCGGCCTTTAAAGCCCAAATGACCTTGTCGTGGGGCTCGATATAGAGGAATATGGTGGGCACGGCATTCTCCTTGAGGAGCTTGTTGTTGCACTCTCTCTTGAAGCAGTCTGGAGTAAAGTGCTCGGAACAGATGCTGCTGTACTTGGTGGGCTTGAAGTTCTTCCTTTTAACCGCTGCCTCCCACTGCTTACAGAGACTGGGACGGGTAAGAGGAAACCTAAGAGATACAATTCAGCTCTGTCTTTACTTTACAAAACAAATAAAAGCCCCCAAACTCTCTGCTTATTAAAGAACTACCTTACCCCGCACTAAGTAGAATCTGAGTGGAGACTAGTTCTGGTTACTAATCTCAGTAAGCTTCACCTTTTCATAATGAAGACACTTAACAGTTCAATTAAAACAGATAGATAGTAGTATGTGCCATGCAATTCTACTCATACTTTTACTAACAATTCTGTGTCTTATAGAAAAACAAAAATTGGACATATGTCTATATCCTGAAAGAGACTTCTAACTCTTTTTTTAGTCAGTCCAACAAACAGACTACATTCCGACAGCCTGGATTCTAGGCGAGTGATAAAGAAGTTAAGGAGTTTCCCATATTGTTTAGCTCAGTGGACAGAATGGGTATCTTTATAGTTATTACCACTGCGCTTTTCTAGATCAAAGCCTTAGTGTGAGACGCTAGAGGGATCAGAAAAAGCAGAAGAAGAATGTTTCAATTTATCTTTACTATTCCGTAACTATTCCACCACATAAGGTGTGTCGGCCCTGATCATCCTTTTTTTCATGAAGACCTAACCAATCTTCGTGTCAGTGCTGATTCTTTACACAGCCAGCTTTCTCCACTGCACCTACATTCAGGCTGGAAAAAAGCATATGCCTAAAAAGCAGCACAAACCACTGCGGCGACTTCTTATAAATCTTAGTATCTGGTCTCCTGGCCTAGGAGCACAAACTCTGAACTGTCAAGCAAGATCTTCGCCACTTACCATCCTCACATAGGAATAGGACTCACGTTAGCCCTTGTTTTTATTTTTCAACACCCAGCAGTTGAGTCGGAATTTTTGACATGTGCCATTTTTACTAGTCTGAACATTTGAAGACTCCCTGGGCCATCTGAGTAAAGTGTAGGGAAGGAGGTGGCAAGTTGGATGCACGTCCCTGTCACTATCTCCCGATCTATTCCTACATGCTGAGGATGTATGAGATTTCAATCAACCAAGTCATAGTTTAGGATATATTCTATCCTCTTCCCAGAGAAAACAGCATACAAGTTTTACTTTCCAGCAAACATTATTAAATACAAACAATAGTGCCCCCCCAACAAAACCCAAGAGAACATTTTAAAATTTGTTTCTGTAATTGTTTTGCTATGTATAATTTGCATAATTTACCAGTGGATCTGATTTCTTAACTATCATCTGCATATAGTCAGGAATTCTTCCAAAAACCTAACATAAAACTTGTAACAACGAATTTAGCTGCCTAGAAATATGTCACATTTTGTGGACCATTAGCTTTGTTAATAATCACTATCAGTAACATTAAAAATTCTATGGCTTTCTTCTTTCCAGAGAGTATTTTTCTTTTTCTTAAGATTTATTTGTTTGTTTGTTTATTTATTTATTATATCTAAGTACACTGTAGCTGTCTTTAGACACACACCAGAAGAGTACATTGGACAGACCCCATGTGGTTGCTGGGATTTGAACTCAGGACCTCTGGAAGAACAGTCAGTGCTCTTAACCACTGAGCCATCTCTCCAGAGTATTTTTCACCCCAGATTCTTGTTTGCTGCATCCACCACAAGAACGAGTCCTGACAGCTGTGGAGAAAAGCTGGTCTTCACTCCCATTAACCTTTACCACAGCAACTGGGTAAAATGTATGCTATAATATTATTATTTCTTATTATTATTCTTAGTCTCAGTTTTACTGGGTGTTGAAAGATGGGAGGTGAGGGGTTCATCTCGACAACACCAAGAGCCTCCTCTAAAACCCACAGAGGCTTTAAAGGTTGGTCCTCCAAGTCCTCCCTGGCATCCCGGTCAGATGTCCACACTCAGCTGTCCTGCTTCCCTCGGAGCATCAACAGCGAGGTCGGAGACCTGGCTTCCTCCCAGGCGTTTCCAGTTCCAGTTGATCCCTACGGGCCACGTCCACAGGGCGGCTCGGGACGGCGTCCGGGGGATGCGCGAGGCTTCCGGGCGCCGCTCGCACGACGGCCGGGCCAAGCCCAGCCGAGCCCAGTCGAGCCCAGCCGAGCCCAGCCCGCGGCGGCGGCACCGCGCGCCGGGGACGCGCAGCCCCGGGTCCCCGCCCCCGCCGGCCGGCCGGCCGGGCCCGCCCCGCCTCCTCCA
>JADRCD010233058.1:0-10699 GCA_019843815.1 Montemys delectorum | reverse complement strand
ACACACACCACACACACAAACACTACACACATCACACACACAGTACACACAACACACACACAGTACACACAACACACACACTATACCACACACACAGTACACACACCACACACACAAACACTACACACAGCACACACACAGTACACACAGCACACACACAGTACACACAACACACACACTACATACACCACACACACAGTACACTCTCTACACATACCACACATACATCACACACACCCCCCACACGCTACATACACACAAAGGTTAAAACCTATCACATTGAGACAAAAAGGGAGGACAGACAGGAGGAAGAGGAATAGGGCATGGTGGCCAGTAACCAAGAGACCGAGGCAGGAGGATTATTATAGAGAGTTCTAGTCTAGCCTGGCCTGGAGACCCTGTCTCAAATAAACAAAGCAAACATGGCCATACAATGAGCATACATACTACACACATCGTACACACACCCCACACACGTGCTACTCCCCACTGCCCCACAAGATGGGGCAGCTGGTAAAAGTGCTTACCACACAAGCCTGGTGGTCAGAGTTGGGTCTCATACAAATGTGGAAGGAGAGAGCTCATTCCACACAGTTATCCCCTGACTTCCACACACATGCGGTGGCACATGCATCCTCACACATCTTGCGTATGTACACACAATAATTGGGGCGGGGTGTGAGACAAGGTTCCTCTGTGTAGCCCCGGCTATTCTGGAATTTGCTGTGTGGGCCAGGCTAGCCTTGAGCTCAGAGAAAGCTGCCTACCCCTGCCACTGGAGTGCTGGGGTTAAAGGCGTGTGTCACACACAATAAAATTAAACAAATAGCCCGCAAGCCCACCAGGCCGGAAGGACATTTTCTTGATTCCGTTTTTTTCTTCCCACTTGAACCTCAGAGGCAAGTGGCCGGACATGATGGGACCTGGTTCCTTGATGCCACCCACCTCACCTCACTGGGCCCCTGAGAAGGAATGAGAACCCCACTCAGTCCTTATAGTGAGAGAACCCAGCCCTCCCTGCTCCCTTATGGTCGCAAGCCACAGAGACTCGGTGGCAGCCTGTCACCCGGGCACCTAGTGTTTTTATTACAGTCCAAAGGTTTTCCCGCACTGCGGAGAAAGAGGGAAGGGGAAACTGAGAGAATGTGGGAACCCGGAACAGACCCCAGACTCCTCCCCCCCACCAGAGCCCAGGGCATCTGCCCTATTGGGCCAAGGAAGACTTCGAGATCCCTGAGGGCCCCAGCAGGGGGGGGGTGGGCGGGGCTGGGTGCCGCAGAAGAGGGCTGGAGGGGGGACCACCTCATCCCCATCGTGTCCCAGGCTGAGGGCTTTGGCTGGAACCTACCACCCCAGTTCCGAAAGCCTTGACCAAACCTGCCCCATCAAAACCTGGTAAGGAGGCCTCCCTTGGGCAGGCTCCGAAGTGCACCGCGTGCGTGACCGTGAGCTATCCTTTGGCCCATAACCCAGACAGCAGCCTGAACTTGTCTCCCAGTAGCCCTTGACCTGTTTGGTCATCTAACTGCATTGTTTGGGCCCATGCTTAAAAAAAAAAAAAATGCCGCTGCTTTCTACCCATGTTCTTTCTTATCTTCTGACCTGAATTCCCAGTCCCTCACATTTGAGACAGGTTCTTCTGTACCCCAGGTTGGATTTGAACTCACGATGTGTAGCCTAAGATGACCTTGAACTTCCAGTCCTCCTGCCTCTACCTCCAGAGTGCTGGGATTACAGGCGTGCACCAGCATGCTTGGTTTATGCTTTGTTTGGGATGGAACCCAGGACTTCATGCGTGCTAGGCAAGCGCTCTACCAACTGAGCTAGGTCCTCAACCCCTGAACTCGAACTCCTACCTTTGACTTCAGGGTTAGATACAGGATGTGGTATATGCCACCTCTTGTGCTGATGAAGGCCTGGAGGGCATGGCCTTGATGTGAGGGCAAGGGAGAGAGAGGTGGGGCCAAGTGTGAACTTTTCATTCTGCCTGACAATACACCAGGAGTTAGGTGGTCCTTCCTTCTTTCTTAGATCTGGCTCGCTTTGCCATTTTCAGCTCCACCCCGTGGGAGATAGAGAAAGAGGAAGGGAAGGTCCCAGGCTTGGCACCTTCCAAGCTGTGCAGGGGTCCACTGAGCTCAGGTGGGGTGAAAGCCAACGGTGGACTCTTGTGCCATACACAGGCAATGGGCCCCAGGCTGGTAAGCTGGCCTCAAGCAGAAGAGGGGCGAGGTGATCTGATCCCTGTGTTCGCAAAGGCTCTTTGTTCCCTGGGCATGGTGGGTGGGCAGGGCGTGGGGATGGGCACACCTGAGGAGCAGGACAATTGGATTCCTCCTCGTGGGTGGGTCACCCACCCTAGAAGAAGCTCTTCTCTAGTCCCACTTGCCCACGTGCTGTCCCACCCCCACCCCGGGACCTCTGCAGCAGTATGGGGGTACAGACCCCTCTTTCCCAGGTCTCAGGGCCCCAGCCTCTCCTTGTTCCAGGGCCTTCCAACCCTAGATGGGTCCATCTGGGCTTAGAAGCCCCCACTCTCAGAGCTGCTCCGGCTGTGGTAGCTGGGACTGCGGCTCCTGGAGGCGCTGCAGGAGCGGCTGCGAGTTCCGTGACTGCGGCTGCTGTAGCTTCCATGGCTGTGGCCAGGGCTTGGGCTCCGGCTGTGGCTCCGGCTTGAGTAGTCGGTACTCAAGCAGCTGGAGGAAGAGGAGGGGCTGGGCCGGTAGTAGGGGATGGGACGCTTTCGGGCACTGTAGGAGAGAAAAGGAAGATCCTAGTCCATCCAGAACCCCCAGCTCTGCCCATCCGCGGCCCTCACTCGGGCCTCAGCCCCCACCCAGCAGTGACCAGGGCTTCCTGCCTAAGTTTCCCCTGAGTCTTGACCTCAGGGACAACCCCAATTCCAAACTTCTGTGTCCTTTGCCAAATTCATATTGATTGTTTTTTGTTTTTCCTTGTTTGCCTACAGGGGAAACTTTATTGATCTGAGTGTGTATTAAGTAATATTTTCTGAATAAATGAACTTTAATGTGTATGTGTGTTTCCGTCTTTCCCATCTGTCATGCAGGAGATAGAGGAATGTACTTCACAAATAAGAGAAGTGGTCTAGTCCAGCTGAGGTCCACCCTGAACTTCATGAATGAAACATTCTCTTCCTTTTACATTTTTAAAAATTTTTAATTATGTGTGTGTGTGTGGGGGGGTATGTGCGCATGTGCAGGGGCCATGGAGGCTGGAGGTTGTTGGATCGGCATGGAACTTCCATGTGTGTCCTGGGACTTGAACTCCGGTCCTCTGGAAGGGTAGTAAATGCTCTTTACCCTGGAGCCATCTCTCTAACGCAAAATTTCGTTTTATTTTTATGTTCTAAGGAAGGGTTTGCTATGTAGCTCGGGCTGGCTTCAAATTCACTGTGTGGCCAAGGTTGGTCCTGAACCTCCTGAGTGCTATAATTACAGGCATGTAATTTTTTTCCTCCTCTTTTCCTCTTTCCTTTATTCCCTTTTTCCTTCTTTTCTTCCTTTATTTTAGACAATGTCACTATGAAGCTTAGACTAGCCTGTAATGCTCAGTCTTCCTGCCTCAGTTTCTGAGTTCTGGGGTCACAGACGTGTGCCATTATGCCCAGCATGAATGAATGAAACTAATTTTGTTTTGTTTTGTTTTGCTTTTTTCGAGACAGGGTTTCTCTGTGTAGCCCTGGCTGTCCTGGAACTCACTCTGTAGACCAGGCTGGCCTCAAACTCAGAAATCTGTCTGCCTCTGCCTCGCAAGTGCTGGGATTAAAAGCCTGTGCCTGGCTAGATAAGTTTTGTTTTGTTTTGTTTTTCAGACACAAGGTTTCTCTGTGTAGCTCTGGCTGTCTTGGAACTCTGCAGAACAGGCTGAGAAGATTTAGACTTTTAGGGTCACTCAAAAGGAACAAGGAGGAGACCCCTGGCCACTGCTGTCTCTGTTCCAGCTTGTCCCCACCTCCCACCTCCATCCCAACCCTTCACTCAGCTACCTCCCGCTGGCCCAGAGTTAGTTTGAAGGCAGGAGGCTGTGATCCAGAGAAGAGGAAAGAAAGTGGTTAAGGGGGCACTAATGCCCCGCCACAAGGTTAATTCTGAGGAAGAAAACCAGCTGTGCATTAGTAGGAGGAGGAGGAGGCAGCCTGGGACAGAGGGGCTGAGGTGGGTGCCCTGCTGGAAGATGTGAAATTCTGCCCATCTTAGGACCCTCAGTGTAGAACTGAGTTTATCTGGGAAGCTATTTCTAGTGTGGTGGCCTGGCCTTTAGCTTTTGAGTCAAAGAGGCAGCCATATTGCTTTCTTGGAGACTCAAGACTCTCAAGAACTAATGGAATCGTTCTCGACCAGTGTGGGGCATGACCCCTTTGGGACCTCATATCAGATAT
This sequence comes from Montemys delectorum, assembly GCA_019843815.1. Taxonomy (NCBI): domain Eukaryota; kingdom Metazoa; phylum Chordata; class Mammalia; order Rodentia; family Muridae; genus Montemys; species Montemys delectorum. Next base: position 6,300 of record JADRCD010233058.1, on the reverse strand, counting down.
TTACATTATGATTCATAACAGTAACAAATAGTAGCTATGAAATAGCAACGAAAAAAATTTTATAGTGTGTGTGTGTGGGGGAGGTCACCATAACATGAGGAACTGTATTAAAGGGTGTCCGAGTTAGGAAGGTTGAGAACCACTGGACTAAGGATAATTAATTTGAGAAGAATGTCTTGGAATTAAAATAATTCTTATGGATTTCAGCTAATTAGACACATCTGGCCATTGAGGGCCAGAGAGGTACATTCAGTCTCCCACGGGTGCCTCAGCAGGGCAGAGCTGGACTGAGAATTCTGCCAATGGCGATCTATTCATACTGGGGTAATCCTGGGCTTCAGGGTAATTTTCGATTTGTTGGCACTAGGGATTGAATCTAGGGCTTTACACATACTAGGCAGGTGCTCTACCATGGAGCTAGGTCCCCAGTTACTGACCATGAGATTCTAGGCAGGGGCTCTACCACTGAGCCACCCTCCCCCAGCCCCGCCCCTTACAGAGAGATTCTAGGTTGGGGCTCTAAGCTTTAACCCTAGCCTCCCTCTGCTCTCCATCCTACCTAGTAAATGGGATGAGAGGCCTGAGCCACCAGTCCCAGCTTTTGGGTGATTTCATCTGCAGACTCAGACCCCTCTAAGTCCTCTGTCACCTCAGCCACACGCCTCATTCTGCATGGGGTTCCTCAGACAGTTGCCCCAGATACTAGTATGCTCTACCCCCCTCCACCAATTCCCCCCCCGGGGTGTTGGGAGGTTAGTGAGAAGAGGAGACGCAGATGGAAAGCTGACCACCACCAGACTAGCTCACATGAGTATCACTTGGGCTGCCTGTGGAGCCCGGTCCACACAGCCCCCAGGCTGGCCACAGGCCACACAGCAGGAGGTTCCTTGAGATGAAGGAGAAAAGTTCATATCATTGAAGGTGTGATAGACACGGGGAGGGAAAGAGGGGCTCCAGATGGATGAATGGAATCTTCCAGAGCTGAACTCCAGGCCTGTGGCTGGCCACCCCGACTCATGTACAGACCAGCTCGGATCCAGGGCACCTCTTCCCTCCCAAGGTTGTCACTTCTGTCTCTGATGCTCTGGCACCCTCGTCTCTCCCCAACTCTTCGATGACCCCTGGGTCCACTAGTTTCTCTTCGCCCAACCCATCTCTCCTTTAGTTCTTCCTCCCTCCGCCATCTTTCCTCAGTATTTCTAGAATCAGACCATTCTAGAAGGCCTCCAGGCCTGTGAACCTTGACTCCCTGACATCCCTGGCTACCAATTAGAGTCAGTAGCCCAAGTCTCTTCTCGCCCCGAGTCCCCTTTGTACCTGGTGATGCGTCTCGGCTCCATGAAACTGGGCGAGTCCCGGCGTCGCTTTCGGATGGGCGAGTAGCTGCGGGAGCGACGCCGGGTGCGAGCGGCTTCAGCCTCGGCGTGCCTCGCACGGCCTTCGCTGTCCTTGTCCCTGTGGGACCCATCATGGTGAAGGATCTCCGCCATCTGGGCCCTAAGTCTGGGTTCTATGCTATCCGCCTCCTCCCACCACACTACTCCGGTAGGGACACTTACCGGCCAAGAGGTTTCTTGGGCGATGGTGAGGGGCTGGGGCTGCGCGTCCTTTTGTCTGGCGAGCGCGAGCGGGATTTGGAGGGCGAACGGCTGGAGCTCCAGGAGCCCGGATGGGGACCCGGGCTGCGCGACGAGCTGTTGCCTTCTGGGCCGCCCCGTCGGCCGTGCGCGCCTGGGGATGGCGAGGTGCTAGCCGGCCGTGCGCGCGGGGGCCGCTCCTTTGCCCTAGAGGAGGGAGTGAGGGGCAGGGCTCAGTGGTGTGGGCTGCGGGGCAGGGGAGACCTAGGTTGTGTGGGTGGCAGAAGAGATCCATGAGCCCGCCCCAGAGGAAATGGGGCGTCAAAGGACAAATTGGGGAGTCCCTGCGGGATTATTAGCAAGGGAGAGGGACTTCATTGGGAGTGATGGAGTGACGGGGCTGCACGTGGAATGGTGAGGGGGGACACCAGTTGCAATGATCAGTGTGGGGTGAGCAATGCGGTCACTGTTTGGGGGTGACCAGTGAAGAGGTGCTCCTGTACAGTGTAGGCAGGAGGTCGCTCACCGTTTCCCGTGTCCGCCGTGACCTCGCTCGGAGCCGGGTTCGGGCCCGGGGCCCGGGGCGCCGCCGCCGCCGGAGTCGCTGCTGGAGTGTGCTCCGCTGAGCGAGCGCGACGAACCCCGAGGCGGCGGGGGCTTTGCACGCCGGCGCCCCCTGCGGCGGGGCGCGTTGGCCGAGGACCGAGATCGCCTCCTCCTCCGCCGCCGCCGCCGGCGCCTGGCTGTCCCTCCCGCCGCGCGACCCCCGCGGCCCTGCGACGACGGCGCGGAGCGGGGACTCTGGCTGTCCTTCCCACGCGCGGGCGACGTGGGCGCGGCGGCCGCCTTGTCGCAGGCCCGGGGCGAGCTGGGCTTCTGACGGGGAGAGAGGCAGAGAAGGGCACGGAGGGGCGGAGAGGGGGCGAGAGAGGCCGGGAGGGATGCAGAGGGGACCGGAGCAGAGAGGGTGGCGGATGCATCGGATGGACGAGGGAGGGCGGGGAAGAAGCAGAAGAGGGGCGGGGTGGGTTCAAGCCGGATGGAGTGGTTGGAGAGAAAAAGAGGAGGGATGGGGGGGGGGGGAACGGGAGAGGGCAGGGGGGGGGGGGGAGAAAAGGAGAGAGGGCTTTCACCGGGCCTAGGCCGCGGGCTGCAGCCCCGGAGCATCGCACACACGGTTCCCGCGCCTGCCCTGCCTCTACCTCTCCTGAATGTTCACCTTCTGGCCTCAACATAGCAGACCATGCAAGGTTCTTGGCATGCATAACACAAGAGGGACGGAGCGGTGGGAATGGAGGCTGCAGGGGAGGGGGCTCCAGGATGGGGCACCAGAGGGGTTGGCATTGTCCCCGCATGGGGGAACAGACGATTTCCCCCCAGTAGAGAGAAGAGAGAGGTACGACACTGGTAGGTCAAGCCAGGGCCAGCCCACCAGGGCCAGGCTCCCCCCACCAGGGTAAAGGGCATGGGGCGGGGGTTGTCACACGGCACACAGATGGGGGAGGGGGCAAGATAACTGAACTCAAAATTCAACCGAAGAAAAGGAGTCAAAACAGAAATAAAAAAGAAAACCAAAATAATAATAATAATAATCATAATAATAGTAACGGAAACAAAAATACCACAAATATCATTATATACCCAAATCAAAATGATCTGCTGGGGAACCTGACTTTATTGTTATTATTTTCTTTCTGTTAATATTTGGCTTTGTTTTGGCGACCCTGCCGAGAGCTCAGGGATGTTCAGTAGCTGACCGACTGTCTTTCTGTTTCTCTCTTTTCTTTTTCTTTTTCATTTCATTTCTTTCTTTTCTTTCTTTTTTTTTTTTTTTAACGTTCTGATTTTTTTTTTAAGTCCCTCTTGGTTAACGTCCACTTACCAATAAAGTGGCACTTCCTCCTTTAGTAGGTAAGTTGTGTAAGAAAAGGGAAAAGCGTGGTAGCATAAGTTCATCATTAGAGTCACAAAAATGCAAGAGAGATAGAGAGAGAGAGAGAAAAACGCAACCACCCCCTCTAGGCCCGAGAGGAGGCCGATTCACCTCTGGCGGACCAGCGAATGTCCAGCGCCTTGGGCGTTGGGCGTCTGCCCTTGGCTGACATCCGAATAGGGCTCTTAGTTTCTTTCTTTTCCAAGAGTGAGTTAGGACCAGAAAGGGAACCTGACACCATCCGGAAGTCCTGGCTGGGAACTAGGAATGGAGCCTGCTACTACCTCAGCGCCATGGAGCCCTGGACAAGTTAATATCCCCAGCCTAGGCCTCAGCTTCCCCATCTGCACCATGAGGGCCCGCCCGCCCCTCCCTTCACAGAAGGACCCTCCTAACTTTGGGCCCCAACCTTGCAAAAGCAGAGTCTACTTACTATTCTTGCCACTATTCCGTTTACAGGTCTGTCCCTGACACTTCCACAATCATTACCCAGCCAGATCGCTGTCTGTAACCTCCGGTTTGCTTGTTTGAGACAGAGTTTCACTATGTAGCAATGGCTAGGCTTCTGATCCATTTGCTTCTGCTTCCCAGAGCTGGGATTAAAGGCATGCACAAGCATGCCAGTGAGCATTCTTTTATTCTTTGTTTCTTTTTCTTTTTTCTTTTTCTTCCTTCCTTCCTTTCTTTGCCTTTTTTTTTTTTTTTTTTTTAAACAGAGTTTCCTTGTGTAGCCCTGACTGTCCTGGAACTTGATCTATAGATCTTATAGACCAGACTGGCCTCGAACTCAAGAGCCACCTGCCTCTGCTTCCTGAAGGCTGAGACTCAAGGTGTGGGCTGCCACCACCACCCAGCTATTTTCTTTTGCTTGACAGGATCTCAGTTCTACAGGCTGGCCTGAGATCTAGACTTCAATACGCAGCCCAAGATGACGTTGGACTCAGGAGCCCACAGATGTCACCTCTTAAAGGCTGGGGTTCACAAAGCCCATCACTCTTCCCAGCTTGCTTTGTTTTTAGACACGGTCTTACTATATAGCCTTGAACTTGAAATCCTTTTGCCTCTGTCTCCTGAATGCTGGGATTACAGGCGTGTGCCATCGTTGTTGGGCACAAACCCAGTTTTTAGCATAAAACAGGACACTAAATCCTTAATGCTATTGGTTGAGAAAGGAAGAATTGGCTTCACTAAAAGCCAATCAGGGAGTTCCAGGAGCCAGGCGGAGTCTGCGTGGAGTTTGTTCTGGGTATCTTGCTATCATTGAGAAGGAAGCATAATTTCCTTGGCCTGGCCTTGGCTGTTTCTGCAGAGGGGATGAGGGGCCCAGACCTCTCTTCAGGGCTCCACAGAGCCCCACAAAGAGCTAGAGCCAGGAAGTGGGCCTCATTGATGGAATGTAAAGCTGGTTTGTGATGGGTTGTGGTTGGCTGAAGGAACCAATGAACAACCCTCCATAGCTGGTGAATACACTGTGGGAGTCAATGAGCCATGAAGACTTCTCCCAGGAGAGCTGGTCTTTCTCCCAAAGCAGTGGCAGGCTTAGGTGGCCAGAGTGGGTATGATCTGGGAGTCACCTGTCCCACTGAGCCATCTTCACTTCCTGATCAGCTACGGGAACTGGAGGCTGATTATTGTTTTATTTTAGACAAGGTCTCTTGTAGCTGAGACTGGCCTGGAGCTCCGAATTCTTGCTCTGGTTGAACTTCTGATTCTTCTGCCTCCACCATCCGAGTGAGTGCTGGGATTACAAGTATTTTTATGCAGTTCTGTGGATCAAACCCAGGGCTTCATGCATGCATGCTAGGCAAGAACTCTACTGACTGAGCTACATCCCTGGCCCCATTTAATAAAATTCAGATAGGATCTCATGTAGCCAAGGCTGGCCTCAAATTCTCCATGTAACCAAAATTGACCTTGAACTCCAGAAAATTCCTGCGTCTGCATTATGTGCTCAGATTAGACCGGGCCCAGCCTGAGGCTAGTTGTTGTCAAGACACTTTCATTCTTTGTTTTGTTTTGTTTTTGTTTGTTTGAGACAGGGTTTCTCTGTGTAGCCCTGGCTGTCCTGGAACTCACTCTGTAGACTAGGCTGGCCTCGAACTCAGAAATCCACCTGCCTCTGCCTCCCGAGTGCTGGGGTCAAAGGCGTGAGCCACCACCGCCCAGCGATACTTTCATTCTTAAAAGGCATCTCCAGAAGAACCCTTAGCTTTCTCCCCAACCCCAACAGGTAAATAACATCTTATAGTCCTTGGTCTATACCAGGGTTCTCTCATTTAATTTCCTTCTAGGAGGTAAACGAGAGCCATGTCTCTAGGATCTTCAAATGCATCCTATGCCCAGCCTGGCCAGCTTGTCAACTAAACAGAGATAGCAGGTAAAGGAGCCTTAGGAACAAATGCACAGTGACTCACAGCCCAGCGTTACCATGGTCCCCTCCTTTAAGGCTATTCTGGTCAGGAGAGACAGCAAGGCCAGGGGTGAAGGATCGCATACTGGGATTGGGACCAGATCAGAATCAGAGTTAGAGACCTGACTCAAGGCAAAGAGCAGGGTCAAGGAGGAAGATCAGACCTATGATGTTCCTTGCCATACCCAAGCAGGAAGCCCTTCCCACTGCTTCCCCCTGCCAGTACTACAGATTGAACCCGGGGCCTCGCGGATGCTAAGCAAGTTGTTCTCCCAGTGAGCTATAGTCCCAGCTCCCTCCTCATCACTTTTAACAGGGTTCCATGTAGCTCAGTTAGGACTCACTCACTTGAATGTTATAGCCAAAGTTGACCTTGAACT
>JADRCD010233056.1:0-35880 GCA_019843815.1 Montemys delectorum | reverse complement strand
CAAAGCTGCTGATCAACTGACAGATTGTGGGTAGTGAGACCCTGATTTCAAGGAAAAGAGAACCCTGACATAGGATTAAAGTGATTTTCTGGTCAAAATACCTGCTATGTCATCTTACAGTGTCTGAGAGAAAGGTTAAAAGATAGAAATTTGTGACGGGCTGTAAGGGACAGAAAGCCAATAGTATTTTATCATCTAGTACCAGTTCTAGATAGAAAAGAAGAAAGTCTTGAGGATGGAGAATAGATATAATGGAGATAATCTAGCCCCAAACAGATAATTATTTCCTGATTGTTCCTGTTCTTTTGTGCATCATTTGCTTTGAAAGCCCCACCCCGGCATGACAGTTTAGTGTTCTGCATCTCTGTGTATGGTCTTTTCCACTAACTAACATTCTGATAAAAATTACAATGCAGTGCTTTGTAGGTAATCAACACTGAGTGAAAATGCTGATTTAGTGAGATGTTGTGAATTCTCGACACAGACCCACTATTGGCTCCTAGCTAATAATAAATCAGTTATACTTTCTCTGCCTCAGTTTCCTTGTTTATGACAGGGTGATAACTTTCTTTTCACTTCCTGTAGTTGCTATGAGAAGGAAATATGATTTAGAGGTTTCTACCCCACCTTGATCATTTGGTTCTCAAATAAAAGACACAAAACCTTTATATTTGTAATAAGCCTTAAAGCATTGGAGTTTGGCAGATATCAGCCCTCTATGCTATTTTCTCTGTCAGTAATCCCAAGATATCACTTCCAAAGTTCTCCCTAGGTCGCACCTACCCCAACTGGCCTATCCTCGAAACCATGTGCTCACAGTCTACCTATCCCTTGGTACCTTCCTCCTCCTGACTCCTCTCCTTCCCTGTGGTCTCTGCCTTAGACCCCAGCCAAGGAACTGAAGCCCTGCCTGCCTCTCTTCCAACTAGCACCTGTAGCTTTATTAACCAATCATGAATAACTTCGTAGGCAAGGTTTATGCAACAAAAGCTGGTAGAGGTGAGGATCTGCTCCTCTTGGAACAATCAGATCTTGGGGCCTAGAATTTAGCATTTGAATATAAGCAGCATCAGACCAGCCCACTGCAGAAGTGAAATCTTTTTAATGTTACTTTGGAAGACCTACTTCAAATTTAAAATGGTATTGGTGCTGGTGGCTTTTTCTCTTCTCTACCTTCCAAACTGGCAGCACTTTCATCATCATTCTGACCTCTTCTGTTTTCTTTGTAAAAAGATCTGATCACCTTGAGTCCACTTATATAACACAAGTTAGTCTCACTATTTTCTTGTCAACTGGTTAGAAAATTTACTTTGTTTGCCACATTAATTCTCCATGTGTTTTGGGAGGCAGGAGGTAACCTCTGTAGGCAGCTTCTGGTCTTTACAGCAGAGGTGACCATACTGGCAGTCTGTTTACTACAGCTAGGGACCACTACATATTCACTGACTGATAAATTTGCTAATATGAGGAGGGATTATAGACGACTTTGGTCTTGTCTCCATGCCTTTGAGTAGTGGAAGTCCAGCTGATAATGGCAGGGAGCTTAACAAAACTGCAAATTATTCATTCTTAATGAGTCAGTTCTGTAACAGCTAAGCTGTTATAATTGTAGAGGAAAACAACTCAAAGACTTGGGCATTATTAATAGCAGTATTAAACAAAACTGGCTTTCTAAATATAAGATTGGTGGGCAGGTAATTTCAGTGAGGGTCAGGCAAGTTTGGTCTTTAACATTAAGAGGATCAGAGCCCAGGTTTCAACTGATTTACTTTATTAGAAATTTCCACTGGAATTCAGCTGTATCCCTCACATTGGATTTTTGTGAACAGATAAAAAAAAATGTATAGTAGGATATTTCAGCTGTACCTAAAATGCAAATCATTCCTAGTTTTAAAAGGAAAAAACAGTGCTTATAATGTCCAAAGTAGCTTAAAGAAACATGTGTATGAGTGTATGTATGTGTGTGTGTGTATAAAATTTACCAAGTGATAACAGCTTTGTGGATATTTTAAATGCATGCATTTTCAATCAATTTGTTGCTCTGATGTAACAAATTATAATAACTATCACATGTAACTATTAATAAGAGTATTCTCCCCACCTAATACTCTTAGAAACTACTAGAAAGATAGTGACAGTGAATTCAGATAGGTCTTTTCTTTGATGCTAAGGAAAGTGAAATGGTGCACAGGCTGGCTTGCCCACTCTTAGTGTCTTCACCTCTTCCTGTTTTCTTACAAAAATGATTGATTGACACATCTGGAAGAGGGGAAATGATCTCTAATCTAAAATAAAGAGAGTAGCACAGGGATACTCCTGCTGATATACATGAAATCTGAATTTTTCTCTCTCTTTGTGAACCAAGGTGTATTTTTTTGTTCTGAGAGATCTGCACTGTAAAACCTAAAATTACTATTAAAGAAGGCAGGAGGTAATTTAAGAAGTGCCCTATCTCCCTGTGACAAACACTCTGCAGCTAAGCAAAAAATTTATGTTGATAAATTGCAACTGTCAGTGTGTCCACTGCACTTCACGGGATATGTCACTAACTTTGCATTTCTCACTTATGCATGTCTATGTGTGAACTTCTATTTGAAGAAAGAAAGCACCAAGTATTTGGAGATGTTCCCTAAATTACCACAGCTTAGCCTGGGTAACATTAAACAAAATCAAAGATGATAAGAAGATTGTAGTTCCTATTACACATCCTTAACTCTTCCCAACCCCTATTGCAGCTCTTCTTTTGCTTTTGTAGGCAGATTCTCACAGTGTAGCCCAGACTGTACTCAAACTTAGTATCTTCCTGCCTCGTCCTCCTGAATGTTAGTCTGTTAGAATGTTAGAATGTTAGAATGTTAGAATGTTAGAATGTTAGAGCTATGTGTTTCTATACCAAACCATCTGTATCAGTCTCATGTGGGACAACATGTTAAAGAAATACACCATTTTTTGACTGAACTAAGTCTCAAAAAATGTAACAAAAATGAAAAAAGGAGTTTCAAAGCATAAAAACATACATATTAGCAAAAGTGTGCAAAAGTGTTGTGAACACATGGTCATAACACTCAGAACTACAACATTCAGAACACTATAGTGGAATAGCCACACATTCACAAAGCCTGAGGTATACATTGGACAGTATCATGACTAGACCACAAAATGTGATAGATAAAGCTATGTTCACAGCCTATGAACATTGATTCTTACCCCTAGGTTCCTACTTTATCTATCAGCTGTTTCCACAAAGAATTTTGCTTCAAAACTCAGTGATTTACCCAAAGAGAAAACTAGAAAAAAAGAGTGGAGGATTGTAAGATAATCTGTAAAAAAAAATAAAATAAAATGTCTATAGTAAGTCTTACCTGTCAGTAGTTACTTGAAATAATGGCAGAGTGGCTGAATGGATTCAAAACAAAATGCAACATTTCTTAGCTCTAAAGACATATAGACTGGGATAAGGTGATGGCAAATGTAATGTCACACATTCTGTAAGTACAGTGGAGAGAAGAACATAAAAATGGATGACAATGGATTTGAGCAAACACTAGACCTGATGAACCTAAGAGATGTGCAAGCCATACCACCCAACAATGTAGAGCACATGTTGCTCTGAAACGCATAAAGAAAATTCTATAATAAATATCTTGTTAGATCCCCAAACATTACACAGGGGTTTTAGTAGTTCAAGGTCAGTAAAATTAAGGGTTAGTAGAAGAAAGGAAATAATGATGACTAGAACATCTTGATGAATATGGTGGTTTGGATGAGAAATGTCCCCTTTAGGCTTAAGAGTTTAAACACTTGGTTCCCAGTTGGTGGTGCTGTTTGAAAAGGTTACGAACTTTTAGCATGGGCTCTTTGCTGGAGGAAGTACATCACTAAGGGTTGACTTTGAGAGTTAATAGTCTCATCCCACTTCTAAATCTCTCCTTCCTATGTGTGGTCCAGATGTGATAACTCAACCTTCTGCTCTGGTCATCATCTCCTGCCATAAGTTCCCTTTGTAACTGCAAGCCAAAATAAACTCTTCTTATAAGGTGCTTTTGGTCATGGTATTTAATGCAGAATAGTAAATAAGACTATAGAACTGACAGAGTTGAGGTCCTAGAAGACTGTGCAATGGCGATTAGCCCCATTGGGGAAGATGAGTGCACAAAGGGGAAACACTGATCAAAGGGTACAGAGTTGTTGGACTTGGCAGAATGGCACCTTGATACATTCCCACAGAACAGTGCTTATAACAATTAATACTATACATTTCAAAATTGCTGAGTGCTTTAAATATCTTCACAAGAAAGCATGTGAGGTGGTCGATTTGTTGTTAGCTTGGATTATTCTACAATGTAAATATGTATTTAAGTATCCATTGCATGTATCTCATACATATCAAAAGTACTAAATTGGAGGTATAAACCATCCCCTGTAGAGTTGCAGCTGAAAGAATATTTGGCTATCTGAAACTGGATCTGTTTCCACAGCACCTGGTGTGTGGCTGCTCTGCAATCAACACACTGTGTTAGACATCCACCTTGGCTGTGCTCCTGGTGTCTCTCTTGGACTAGAGATAGCATATTCTTCTCACAGCAGTGTGGTCCTAGAAGGGAAGAAAATGGAGCTACACTGTGGCTTAGAAAATGCTGTTTGGTAGTTTGGTTGTGTACTTGCTTTGTTTTGCAACAAAATTGTTAATATCCTAAATGAGGGTGTTAGTGGCTAGACACAGTCATTGTTAGTTCTGAGTTCCTTAATAGAAGTACAAACCCTTCACAGTCCTAATTCCTGAGTTTCCCAGGAAACATGCTTTTCCTAGATAGTCTTTGTCACAGTTCCAAGACCCCATATGAGTCAAGGGTAGCCCACTCCCTTCTTAGTTGCCCATAAATAAGGATCTCCATTGCATTGTGGGGAACAGCAAGCCTATACACATGGTCTTTGTTTTCTTCTCTGTCGTGACTCTCAAGTATTGTAATTGACAGAGAAAGTGATGAAATCGTTCTGTAAAGTAGAAATTGGAGAAGCAATAGCCTTGGATTCATGTCAGACATCTTACCAATGACATGCACTCTAAGAAAAGTTACTTGCTGAGAATTTTTTTCCCTTACCACCACCAAAAAATAATAAAAGAAAGACCTCCAAAATTGGTGTCTAGTGTAAATACTGAGTAACACCAATAACTTAGTTTTAGTGTATATATGCTATCTTTTCATAAAGATATATATGTTATATATCATGTCAAGACATTGCTAGAGTGTCAGTGTAGATTACAACTCTATTTTTATCCTCTAGATCAGTTGTCCTAGAGTGACAGCAGTTGAATTTGCTGCTGTCCTGAGTGTCAGACTAATAAAATACTTTTTATCTAATCAAGATGTCTAGAGTAATCTAGGTAGATGGAAATGGCATATATTTAAAAACATATAACATTATAAGTAACTCAGAATAGATTGTTTGAAATATACTTATACAATGGCTTATTTGAGCAATACTTTTTATCTTTTAAGCTGCCTAGGTATAGAAAGGAACAGCTCAGGATCTTTTTTCTCCATCCTAGAATCATGAAGGACAAGGCTATTAGACATGAAATTAATAAAGTACAAGGATCACAGTTCCCACATACTTCACTAATCCAAAGATAGTTGCTGACTGTTAATGTTGTTTATTTTGACGTTGTGGTTGGTTAGGGGAGAGAGAGAGAGAGAGAGAGAGAGAGAGAGAGAGAGAGAGAGAGAAACAGACAGACTTGGTTCTGAAATTGGGAAAGACGCACCTATATTTAGTACATCTACTTGAATATTATGTGACGTTTAGGACTTTTCTGTTGTATTACTTTATGTAGTGTTTTTATTTAAGGACTAATTTTATGTACATGCAATATACCAAATGCTACATTAGATGCTGAGGGTCCAGGACTTAGGAGACTTCAACAACCCATGGACTATGCTGTGGCCTGTGTCAAACTTTCTTCTCGTGTGCTGCTGCTGTCACGAACTAAGCTGTCCCTTGCACCAGTGTGAGCTTTTCACTCTTACATGTGGCTTTATTTACAGTTTTGAGTTAAACATCCTCACGTTGTTTTTATCTTACATAACTGTATTGTGTTAATGCATATGTATAGATGTGTGTATACATACAGCTTTACTAAAGTGTAACTCACACACCATAAAACCCACCTTGTATAGTGCGTGGCTTATAACTATTTCCTGATGATCATTTTTAGTCTTGCTTTCTTTTCTTTCATTTTGCTCTTATAATATATTTTGTGTACAGATAACATGAACAAAGTAGAATGAGATTGCCCAAGGACAAAAATCTCACATCACTCGAGGCTATCTCAAAGATCTGCTGATAGATACCCATTGGGAAGATATTCAATACCTCCCTTGCATCTGCAGTATGATACACACATCACCAAGCTAAAACACAAGAGTAAAGCTCTCTTCTTTGAAAAGGAAACCTTCACTCCTGAGGAGGGTTAGTTGGACGTTCTTTTCAGTAGCTAGTCCAGCAAAGGACTGCAGTCGTACCTGTGCCTAGAGCTGTTTCTGTGCTTTGTAGCATGCCGTATACTACTTTCCCCTTTGGAAACTGGAAGTCCAGCAGGGCTCAGGTTACAGATATCAAAGCCTGTTCTCTAGGCAGAAATAACTGTGCCTTCTGTGCTTCACACAGAGCTGGCAAGTCCTTGTGATTATTAAATTCGGTTTCTGTCGATATGAACTTCCCAAACTTCAGCTTGTCAGTTCTTCAGTCTTTTAAAGTGTCCACACTTCCACTTCTATTTATTGGTACTTTCCTCTGCTCTCTAGAGTTGTGTACATGTTTCCTGTCCATTTATATGTAGGATCTCAACTACAAAGAGCAGGCTTTCATGTACATGTCAGTTGTGCCAGCGCTTCTCAACCTTCCTAATGCTACCGTTCCTCTGATACCTCATAACAGTAACTTCGTTACCGATATGAATCATAGTGTAAGTATCTGCCGTGCAGTTGGTTATAGGCAATCCTGGGAAAGGGTCATTCGACCCACAAAGGAGTCACAAACCACACTTTGAGAACCACTGGTCTATACAAACTGCTTTGAGTACTGTATCTTCACCCTCAAAATCTAAATTTAAATCTTTATTACCTAACTTATAGGTTTCCTGTCAGACATTTTTTTGAAGGCCCTTGCTTGTTTGTTTCTTGTGCTGGACTGCTGTAGAAACCCTTCCCATACATAACCCTTCATTCAGGCAATGTGGACTACTGTCCTATCCTGTGACCCTTCAGTTAACGTAAGAAGGTTATTCTAATTGCTGAGCCAGTTTTGATAGCATGCTTGCACACAATGGTGGCTGCTTTCCTATAGGCCTAAAACACTTAAACGGAATGGCGAAGAGGCCCTCGTGCTCCTGCTGTAGTAAGTATTCCTCAGGTGCTCTGACAGAGCTAGGGTGAGCGAGAGTCTGGTTCTCTCACTTGGCTCAGTAGGAATTTGAGCACACACACACACACCCCAATGTGCTAACACCTACTGTTTTTCCAGCTGTCTCTGTCCTCTGTCTCCATGAGAAGAAAACAACGCAGTAAATCTGAGTTCTGACTTTCCCTTTGTTTTGTTCAACTCTAATTATACTTTCCAAAAGCGGCAGATTTCAAAGTTAAATGCCAGGAACTTCAATATTTATACACACAAATAATAGGAAACAGAAGACTCAACAGCTCTGCCCCTCAGTTCATACTACAAACTAATATTGTCCAACTGTGATAAAGGTAAATGATAGAGATTAACAGATAACACTGGAAGACTTTCTTTTTAAATATAGATGAGTGGCTTTGTCAGAAAAGAGAGACTGGCTCTTCTTATTCCTCACTGAATTCAATGTAACCAGGTGAAATCTCTGGAGACTTCAAAGGTTGAAGCATTTTTAAAGGCCCTACTACATCTCCCAACACAAGTCACTATCTGAGTATTTTTATTATGGTATTCATTAGGTTTATTCCATGTGCCGGGTGCTGCTTTAGAGGTAGAAAATAGTGACACTCAGTATACAGCAGGCAATTCTTCATGCTTCTGGATTCATGCTAAGGATGGGCAGGACAATCAGGGTATTTTTTGCTGTAGGATGCTGATGCTATCTCAGAGAGAAGAGGAAGAACAAGTGTGTAGTTTGCAGGGCATGATTGACCCTCTGTGAATCTAGGTTTGCAAAACACGAATGACTCTGCATCACTCTTTCCCCAGCTTGCAGTGAGGGTAATTCTAGTAAAGCTACAAGCCAGTGCTTAGGTCAGGCATCTCTGAGACTAAGAAGCCCAGAAGTATCAGATTTTCCTACATGCTCAGTCACAATTTTGGACACTTAGAATACATGTTATATTGGGGAAAACAAAGCCCTTGGTGATCTTAGTCCAGTTTAATTTAGTAATAAGATAGAACTTGAGTTACACAAGACTGGGGGTGGTGGGGAGAGAAGAGTAAAGAAGTAATTACAGTGCTCGGGTGCTGACATGTGAAAGGGACTCATAGTAGAGGCCTGGGCAGAGGGCAGTGAGTGAAAGCGGTCAAGGGCTGAGAGCTCTGACCACCTCTAACTACTCAGAAGGCTGGATAAGCAGACATGAAGATACAGCAACAAGTGGCCAGTAGTCATAGTCACAAGAAGACTGGGAAGCAGGCATGCAGAGCACTGGAGACAAGAGGTGTCTACTTTGATGTTGCAGCAGAGGACATATCAGGCATGCAGAAGCATGAAGGCATATGGTTTTGAAATCGGCACAATCAGGAGCTTAAAAATACAGAATCATAGTGTGTGAAGTTTAGTGATTTCCTTTTTTCTCATTTACTGCTCATGTGGAGCTACATAAAGATCATCACCAACAACCCAAAAAATGTCAGAGGCTGTATTCAGAGTCTCTTTGGCAAACTCAAGGGAGAAAGAGGAGTGGAGAAGTGACATAGCTTTCTTATGGAAAGTTGCTGGCAGGAGAAGACTGTGAGTGGGCTCTGCAGGCAGGGTGCAGGCTGTGGTGGGTCCCAGGAGCACAGTGCACTTCTATTGTTGATCCTAAAATAGAATACTGGAGCCAAAAATAGGGAAGCTATTCATTCATCAAGCCCTAGCCATTTGAAACTGATGCTTAGAGAAGTTATTGTTTTACTTCCAGGATTATTAATAGAAACAGTGGTCTAAATCATAACATGTCTGACTGACAGCAGGTGAGTTTCCTAGGCTAGTTCTTGTTCCCTATAGATTCTTCCAGATGATAGGTCATAGCCTTCCTGTTGTAAGTTGTGGACTTTATCTCTATACATGCTCAGAGCTTACCACCTTGTTCTGACTTAAATGTGTAGCAGTTTTACATTCAGAGTCCAGTGTTGCTTTAGTCAAAAGAATGTGCAACCAGGGCTACAGAAGGGACTCAGCAGTCACTAATAATGCTACAAAGATAGGGAATTTCTAGAAATAATGTAAGAAATTAAAATGAAGTTGAACATGTCTAAATGTTCCTAGAAGGCAATGAGAAATGAGTAGACCTGAAACTATAATAAAGACATACCAACAATCAAAGTCACAAGAAGGCTGGGACAACAGACATCCAGAGCACTGGAGAGAGGAAGAGATGTATTATATGTAATGCATACATCACAACAATGAGCAGTCGAGTTCAGTATTAGTGTATGTGTGAGGCCATGGATTCCCACTGAAGCCCTGAAGAAGACAGTATCTACACTGTCATTCTGACCCTTAGAAAAAACAAACTCCAGCTATGAATATGGAGCTTCAAGCCAGTCTCTCTTTCAGACCTGTGGCTAAAGGAGAGAAACTTGAAAACTTGCCCTACATAGTCTTTATATCTGCATAGTTTTAGCACAGGCATATGCACTATGAAGTTAGTGGTCTTTCAAGTCAGTAGATTCTAAAAGGTTTTATCTAAGCCATCACAGCTTCTCAGGACTAGTTTTTTAAGTTCTTTTTTCAATTATCACTGATTAGCTCTATTTGACAACTCCGCACATGTATGCAGTGGCCCCAACGTTCTCTCGTTTTCACTGATCTCGAAGTCACTGTCAGTCATGCTGTGAATATCTTTTTCAGATATGAAATTGCAGAGTTCAAATATGGCATATTAAACTGAGTATTAAAATGAATTATACTGCAGAACTGTCGAACCGACCTCTTATCCGTACTAGTTATTTAGGCTTCATAGAGTTTAAGAATTTCACCTTATAAATGTATACTCTAGGGCATGATAAACCTTATGATTAATGGTTTGTCAGAGGGTCTGTATTTGGAGAATTGTTACTGTTTCAGAAATTCCTTTGCTCCTAGCAGATAAGGAAAACAAGGGTGTGTTACCATTGATTGATCGCATGGTAAACCTTCATTCTGTCTCTCTTTACATAATATATTTCTCTTTTCCTCACAGTCTGATGAGAAATTTTAATGGGGTGTTTCCACCAGTGGTAAATCCACTGAACCATGTAGAAAATGTTTTTTGCTTCTAGTAAGAGAAGGCACATTTTGTCACCTGGGAGAGTTGTGACTTCCCCATTAATGTTATGTTAAATTGCCAGCCTGCAGTGTGGCAGGGGAGTAAAGTCTAAGGGAACCCCACCATGGAGATTCACATACAAAAGAAGCCAGTTGGTGGGGAAAGATCTGAAGCTTTATACAACAAATGTAGCATGCATAAACCAGCATGCAGAGAAAGCCTTGGCTTCAGCATGCAGAGAAAGCCTGTGCTTTCTTTTTTCATTAATTTATTTATTCATTTTACATCCCAATGGCAGCCTTGATCCTGTCCTTCCAGTTCTACCCTCACAGTCCACCTCTCTGACGAGCAGGGGAAAAGCCCCACCCACAGGATAGATACCAACCTGCCCTGGGACATCAAGTTGCCCCCCTTTAATACCAATCCTGAGACATCAAGTTGCATCATGACTAAGGGCATCCTCTCCCACTGAGGCCAGACAAGGCAGTACAGCTAAAAGGATCCAAGGGCAGGCAGCAGAGTCAGAGACAGCTCCCTCTCCAATTGTTAAGGGATCCACCTGAAGACGAAGCTGCACCACGTCTACTACAAATCTGTAGGGGGCCTAGGTCCAGTCCCTGCATGCTCTTTGGTTGGTGATTCAGTCTCTTTGACATCCATGGGCCCAGGTTAGTTGACTCTGTAGGTCTTCTTGTGGTGTCCTTGACGTCCAGCTCCCTCAATTCCTCCTCCCCCACTCTTCAACAAGACTCCCAGAGCTCCACCTAATGTTTGGCTTTGAATCCCTACATCTGTTTCCATCTGCTGTTGTTTGAAACCTCTCAGAAGACAGCCAGGCTAAGCCCCTGTTTACAGACATATTATAGCAGCCATGGTTCTATATAGAGTTTATCACCTATGCCCTGAACATGTCATGTAAGATAACCTAGATACAACATTAAATAAACTCTGGAAAACCCAGGACTTTTAAGCTTTGATCAGAAGCATCTGTTTAAGGAAATTCCAAGCTCTGAGAGAGGGATCTGTCATATAGGTTAAAAACTCTTGACCTGAGAACTGAGGCAAATGAATACCAAAGGAGAGTGGCTTGATCTGGACCCTGGCTCTCTGGGTCAATCTCCCAGATGCTCCAGAAGCAGACTAGAAAGTTCAAGTCCAACTTACTATTATAGACACTAATCAGTCTTTACCCAGGTATTCAGTTGTTCATTCAGTAAATGTGCCAAGTGTAGTTGGTATTAAGCCCAAACTTAATCACACAGGTGAGCCAGGAATGCCCGCTCTCTTCTGTCTCAGGGGAGTGAGCGGACTAGAGAAGTGTTATCTTCAGTGTTGGTAGATGCTAATGTGAACCAGGCGGGGAACACTTTTGAGCGTTTCCTGATGAAGTGGGATTTCTAGAACTGTCAGGTTATATTGATCAAGAACAGCTCCCGTGTGAATATAAAACAGCTGTTGCTTCAAAAAGCACAGCTCTCACCATAAAGTGAGTAAGAGTTTACTCTAGAGCCATTTTGAGTTGACTATGACTTAGGAACACAAAGTTGGGTTACCTCAAATTCCATGTGACCACTTGGCAGCAGTTTCATGACATTCTATGTTTTTACTAAGAATAGTCCTGAATCAAGGGAAATTTAAAATACATTCATCAGCAAGGCAGTTAACAACAAGATGGAGGCAGCTTTTCTGTAGGTTTACAGTGCTGTCTGATGACATTCTTAACTTTTGGGTTGGTAAAAGCTCGTGGTCTATTAGGTCAGTAAATTCCAAAAGATTCTTATCTTTGTCACAGAATGTTAGTTCAGTGGCAAGAAATGACTGTTTAGGGGCTAACACTAACCTGAGATGAGGTAATCCGCCTGTAGGCTTGCACCATTCCAACTCTCCACGTCATTGCACTTTTAAGTAGTCTGTCTGTTCTTTTGTAATGAACATAACAAAACCCAGCACAGTATTGTGAAACATTACACAATAAACTTTACACTTGAAAAGGATGACCACACATGGAATTTAAAACCCCTTGCAAGTATGCATACAGCTCTCCATTCTGTCCTTTGGGGTTACTCTCATATATTATAAACCTCGTAAATATCTGTGTGGACAGTGGCAGTATTTTCACAAAATACTAAAAGTGTGTCAAAGAAGTAGAAGGGATAGAAATGTCATCATCCTAAGTGACGACTGAATGAAGCCAGTGAGAATGTCCTTCACTCTTGTTAAGGAGAGGCAGCATGACCAAGCCTAGTATTTTCTTTCTCTTTCTACTTGCCATTTCTCAATGCAGTAAAATAACTAGGCTGAAAGAATTCGGACAGAAGTCAACTAGTGACTTTCAAGTTAGTTCCAATGGCCTCTTACCTGGGAACTGAATATATCCCACTGTTCACTGTATTTGTAGCAGAAACTACAGAAAAAAGATC
This sequence comes from Montemys delectorum, assembly GCA_019843815.1. Classification (NCBI taxonomy): domain Eukaryota; kingdom Metazoa; phylum Chordata; class Mammalia; order Rodentia; family Muridae; genus Montemys; species Montemys delectorum. The sequence continues at coordinate 22,985 of JADRCD010233056.1, read as the reverse complement.
CTTCTCGTTCTCATCTTAGAAGCCAGCCGCATGTATCACTTACCACAGCAACACTAGCAGTTTTCACAAGCACTTTGTCTGGGGGTTGGACTAAGTGCAGCCAACTACACTGTTAAAGAACATAGTTTCCTTGGCTGTGAAGCTTAGTGATGTGCTGGTCTAGTGCACTAAGGTTCTGCATGTGCATGAACCTGCATCGTCAAGCCTGATACCTATCTTATAAGGTTCAATATGTTTAATACCTAACACTTAAAAAGAATATTGTTTTTCACCTTGACTTTACAGTTTTTCGAGACATGTAAAATAACATATGTTAGCCTAGCAGTAGTGGTGTTTGCCTTTAATCCTAGCACTTGGAAGGCAGAGACAGGCAGATCTCTGTGAGTTTGAGGCCAGCCTAGTATGCAGAGCAAGATCCAGGATAGTCAGCAGTACACAGAGAAATCCTGTCTCAAAACCCTCCCCCTAATATATGTGCATATATGTACACACACACACACACACACACACACACACACACACACACATTGCTTATGTAAGCTATATTGACTGCTCCTAAAATCTACCACCACAGCAACATGCTACAAAATCCATACAGAGCTAAGTACTATTCAAACAGGATGTCTGAATTTCTGGAAGAATTTTTAAAGCAGCTATAACTCTTTGATTCAGAAGTTTAAAATATTCAGAAGATAATGATCCATCAAAATGACAAATGTAGTAAATAAACTATTGACTCTGTTGATATGTATTTAAATACTGAACAAAATAAAAGAGAAGTAAATACATTATTGAATGAAATAAGATCCACAATTCTCTCTGGCCATGTGCCAGCATGAGAAGGAGCTGTGGGCAGAAGGCACAGCAAGGCACAGCTGAGGCCCAGGTGTGTCAGACACTGGAATCCAGGAGTAACATCAGTAGATCCACGTCTGGTCCCAGCTGTTTTTACATAGGCTCTTAGATGAAAAAGAACACCTTAGTCTTGGGGACAGTTTTCCTCTTGACAGAGACGTCATGAGACATCAAATATAATACATAAAATACAATACAATAGAACCCTGAGCCCCAGCTGTGACAGATGATCACAGTGCCAACTTAGACGAAAAGGTAGTATAATTCAGCTTTGACGGAATGCTTTCAATATTAAAATTGCCTTTCTTCATTTCTTTGTTGTCATTAGTGGGAAATTTCTTGAAAACCTTAATTTTTATTCATTTAGTTGCAATAATGTTTTACACTTTTTCTGATAACAACATCCATGTCCCTAGAATTACAAATGAGGATTTTAACTTAGTCTTTTTTGTGCCTTGAAGTGTTTTTCCCATGTTGAAAAATGAAGATAGATTACTGCATTTCACTTTTAAATGTTTTTGAAAAATTATTTATTTTTATTTTATGTGCATTGGTGTTCTGCCTGCGGGGGTATCAGATCACCTGGAACATGAGTTACACACAGTTGTGAGCTGCCATATGGGTGCTGGGAACTGAACCTGGGTCTTATGAAATAACAGCCAGTGCTTTTCACTGCTGAGCCATGTCCAGCCCCTTTAATTCTTATGTAAAATGCACACATTACAGTTATAGCACTGTCCCTGTCCTCTTAAGACCACATAACATCATTTCTGCATTTACTTTTTGTCACTTCTCAAGCCAGAGTAGAGCACTGACTTTCACAACTTCCATATTTTCATATTCCCCACAGAAAAACTTAAACCAGATGCTGCCACCACATAAGCCTGTTTGCCTGCAAGTACTCAGTGGTAGCAGATGCTCTTGGCACTGAAGATCTAGCCTTCTAGTTATAGGGGCAGGTCATCACCACCATGAGGCATAAATAGGCAGCTGGAAGGCCAGGTAAATAGATTAGTTCAAGCAAAATCTTTGTCAGATAAGTTTGCTTTGGGTTAGCTTTTCACACGATTGTCTCAAATTTTCCCCTCCCTTCTCCCATTGTTCTGATCTGAGGAGAGAGTTAACATCCTGCACTAATAGTCCTTTGAAACTCCCTCTTCACCCAAATACTGGCACTTGTTGGTTTTTGTTTGCCTGTGTGGGGTTAGTTGGCTTGATTGTTATATTCTAAAGAGCAGGACTTCTGCCTCCTTCGCTTAGTGGGGTTCAATATCAGCTGTAGTCTTGACATTGTGCATTCATTCTGTGCTCCTTCCGATCTTTCTTCACTTTTCTGTGCCATTTGGATTTTTTGATATACTCATAATAATCTCAGTTGACATTCGAAAGATGGAAGCAAATGAGATTTCAAGGCCTCTTTGGTGTGGATGAAAAGATGCTATAATACAGACTTTCCGAGCTTTCCCAGAGAAATCAGAGCTGTGTGCAGGCATTAACTCATTTGTCTTCACCTTACAGTATGAAAAATAACAGTGACAGACATTATTGGCATCTTCTAAATGGATGTTGAGGTTGCCTGAGGATTTTTTCCCACAAAACTCATGGGATATTAGAGTAGTAGAAGGGAAGGTTGGGCTCTCTGTTCTCCAGGGTGAAACCGCACTGAGTGACTGTGCTGCTCTTCAGACAGGAACCCTGGAATGAGAACCTGGACCTGGATCTGAACCTGGACGTCACCTTTGCTATATGCTGTCCTACTTCTCATATTTGTGTGGAGAGTTTCCAGCACACCAGTGACCACAGGAGGCTGTGCTGAGTCCCGGAGGCTGAGTGCAGGAGAGGAGCCCTTTTATAGTCAATCACTGCTATCTGTGCACACAGTGAAGAGTTCCAGGCAGTTTTAGACAACTTAACCCAAATAATTAATGCAAACTGGTCACATTTTATGGACATGGATTGTACTTTTTGTCTTACATACTCAGTGGTCTTTTCTTTATTTCTAAAAGGAGCACTGATTGTCTCTTTAACTTCTGGAGAGCCTGCCCTGAATAGAATACACTATTGATGTAACTTATTGGGGAATGTGTTTTAACAAAGAAATATGGTTTTTGCTTATTTTAGGCAGAGCTAAGCATTGGAAAGTATTGATCTTGGAAGAGAGATTCAAACTGGTATAATTAGTTGTGATTCCAACAAATAGCAGAACTTCTCTGGTGTAATTGTGTTTTTGAGATAGCAGGCTGAATAGAAGTAAAAATTGAAATTAATTAATTACTGATTGAGCATCTGAAGCCCCAGGCATCTGCCAGGCCTCATGCAGGGGTGCATGGATGTGTGCTGGCTGAGTGCATAGATGAATGGAGGAGGCATGTAGCCACGGAGAGGTGAAGGGGAGTGTCTTCCTTGCTTTGATGCATGAAGATTCCTTGTTAGGCTGCAAAGGGGCTGAGTGCTGGCCTCAGGAAGCATCCATTGATGCTTTGGGAAGATAAAGTTCAGAGGGAATGCCCAATGTGGCTCTTATCAGAGGCTAGCATAAGAGCAAGTTTCATTTGCCATTGTCGCAGCGTAGGGCGTTCTTCTGGAAAACGCAGGGTAATATCAAGACCCATTTACATCAAAGTGTAAGCAAAGGCTGTGCTTGGACAGCTTCAGTGTGCCAACAACAGGATTCATTCACTGCCTCATCCCAGGCTGTGTGGTTACTCTTCTGGAGCTCCTCTCAGAAACTGAGTCTCAGGTACACAACCTCTGTCTGGATCAGATAAATTTCCTTCAGTTCAGAATGGTCTTAGTGCAAATCAGTCAGAAGCTGTGGCGTTGACTAAGCTTATGTGGAAACAGGTGAAGAGAGAGCAGGGCTTCCTAGGAACCCTGTGGCCTTCTCTCCAGTCTCCTGAGGACCAGCACATCTTCCCACATTACCACTGCTCCAAAGTATACATTGATAGGACAAAGGTACTCAGACCATATGCATACATGTGTCCAATTGCTTTTTTTTCATGTGTTTTAAATATTAGACTTACTTTTTAAAATTCTTTAATTGACATGCCGTTTGCTTTGCTGAAACATAGAAATCTCTACACTAATTTGAGGGTTCATGACACTATTTTGAGGTGTCCTGGCAGCTAATTTCTTCACCACCCACAATCAATACTTATCTGTTTCATTATTCATTTTTAGATTCAGGTTAAGCAGTTTGAAGCAAAAAGTAATACTTGCATTGCACTGCATCCCTCCTTAGCATCAGCTCAGGAGGCACGTAACCACTGCTTGTCCGTTTATTACTGATGCTGCTTCATCATTGATCATCTGGCTAAGATCTGAAGGTCCCGAAATCTGGCTGTTGCCTTTGTTCTTCTGAAATTGAAAACAACATAGGAGTGGCACTGTGATACTGTGATCATCCGCTTGCCAACATCATTTCAGCTGGTGATTTAGCACTAATGGTTTCCCCTGACCCAGTTATTACCCTGCTTGCTGCAAAATAGTGACTTTCTGTCACTCATCCTTAGAGTTGGCATTCTTCTGTAAAGAGATTTTCTTGTCTCCTCCTGTCTTTGGGGTTTCTTTATTAAATGTATTGTTGTGCACTTCCGTAAGCATTCTTTTCTACCTCAAATCGCCTCAGCTACTCTGTCCTTTTGACATGTCTAAACAGGTTTTTGGATCGTTGTCTTATTTTTGTAACAGGATGCTTCAGGCCCTTTGGGGACTTCTTATGTTCTGAACTAGGATTCTAAATAATCAGCATCTAATGCCCAGTGTGTTCTACAAAGGGAACCGTATCCTTTCCAACCAGACAAACAACTGTTAACCTAGTCACTGTAGGGTGGGAAATGCAGGCTAAGGCAGGACCTGTGAACTCAGACTCTGTGCACCCAATTTGCAGACTTCCTGGAGGGCACCCAAATTTTTCCATATAAATGGGAGATGTATGACTTACTAAAGAAATAGACAGCCCCAGAAAATGGCTGGCAAGTAGGTAAGAAATAGCCAGGTGATAGAGAGCCCTAACTGCCATGCCAAGATGTGTGGCTAGGTCAAGGGAGATATTTTGCTTTGTTTTCATTGGACAGCTTGTCCAATCATCCCCATTGCAATTAGAGTCCAGCATCAGTATTCTCTTCCCATGGGGATGGCATGATCAGACGTGAGGGAGAGGAGAAGGAGTAGAGAGTGCCTTAAAAGGAGTACACGTACATTGTCTGCCACAAGCTCAGGCAGTGCTCTACCTTTTTATTAGCCGTATTGGATACAGGGTACATTCTTTTGATACTTTCAAGTGTGGTTTGTTTTAAGTTTTAAGGTTTTTTTTTTTTTCAGAAGTTTTCCTGCAGCTTCTCCTAGGTATTCCTCTGCCTAAAGGGCAACGATCGCAGCCTGTGATAATGAGCATATAGAGGCTTCATATATCCGTTCACCTATTCATAAGGTTTAATATTCTGAAACAACTTAACTTGCACCAAGAGTCATGGGCCTTTTATAAACTGCCATGTGAGACTGTGGAATGCCACGTGGAGTGATAATCAGGTTCTATATAATCAGACTAAGAGACACAATTCTCATAGAATGACAGGTGACTGAATCTGTCCTGACTTGTCACTTTTACTAAAACATGAGACCATTAGGAGCAGAGACACTCATCTTTAATCCCTGGTGCCTGCTGCATTCAAACTCTGATAAATGGCATTATCCCTCCATGCCCGTGCTGGCTGGTCTCAGGGCTCTTCCAAGTACCATGCAGTAAGGGTTCTCAACCCCCTTCTATAAAATCACACAGTATTTGCACACAGTCTATACGCACCCTCTTATTCCTTAAGTAAACTAGGGTCTTCACAACAAGATATAGACTCTTTATAGTATCTTTTATAACATAAACACAATATAAGTTGTTTCTGTAACTATACTTTTCAAGAAATAACTCTAAGAAAAATATAGTCTGTATATGTCTAGGGCAGACAAAGGTGTGTTCTCCCAAACATTCAACCTATGTTTGTTTGAATCCACAGATGTAGACTTTACATATTTAAAGAGCCAGTTTTATGTAGAAAAACGGCATGCACATATGTGAGCGAGGTGGTATTCACAGAAGCCAGCTTTAACAAGATTTGAGTTTACTTCATTCGACCCAGCCAGCTATATGCCAATAACTTGTATGAACGTATTTGCTAACTGCTTAAATCATTCTACCCCCTCTTCTCATTGTAGCCTGTTCTTTAAGGAGAATAGCCAGAGAAAACAAAATGAGGCAAAATTTTCCTGAGTACTTATTTTATGTTAGAAATCTGATCCTGCATTCTATATACCGACACCTGTGCAGCCAGGACTGTTATTCACATTCTACACTTAAGGAAACTGAGCCCACAGTAAATAACTCAGCTCAGTGAGTTAGTGAATGGGACAGCTGGGCTTTGAACTTGGGTCTGCCCTTCTGTACTCCCCATGAAAGGGCCCACACTGTTTTGACAGAGAGAAGCTTTGTCTCTACAAGCTTCTGGTTCTCATCCTTACACCTGTCACCTTGAGACAGAAGATGAGAATGTTTCTTGTATTTCTGAGGTCTAGTTCTCTACAATATGAAACCCAAAAGTTGGGCCTCAGTCAACACCCAACTATATATCACCTGTGAAATTTCACTAGAATGGTAACTCAACTAGTCTGTGTTGTCAGGCCTGCCCAACAGCCTGTCATCGGCACAGGTGAGGAAGATGGGTGGAAAAGAAGAGAGGAGATGCAGTGTTTACATTTACACAGAGGCCAAGCCCAAGTACTCGGGTTGTTTGTAATCCCATTGTGTGTTTTATTTTTGTCCTTTGTTAGAATCAAGACTTCATCTGAATGACTGGCTGATTCCTGCAGCTCTGTAGGCACCCTGCATTCTGCAGTCCTGAAAGCGGAATATCTGAACTTGAGTCTCAATGGTCTAAAGATTCAGCCCTGTTCTTAGCAAGTTCTCTAGTGTGGAAATAAGAAAGTGGTTTTTTTCTCCAGCAACATGAATCTCACTCTCTTTGCCAGTGTCTTCTTTAGGATGAGCACCCCTAATTTAAAGATCGAAAATACTCCATATTTCCATGCTGTCTACACACAGGACACCACCAGTGGACAGTTCCATGTCTGCCCTTGTATGACAGGCAACAGTTAAAATGCAATCACTACACTACATAAGATATGAAGTTAACAATAGCTTGTGTGTACACAGTGTTAAAAATGACTTGAGATTTATCCTCAAGATAACATTATTTATTCATATACTCTGAAATCTGAAACATTTATATAAACATTTATAAATCTTAAACATTAATTAGGTTGCTGGCATTATAATATAATCATGTGTCACAGATCAGGGAGGTGCTCCACCCCTTCTGTATTTCAAGATTGAATCCTTAGAAATTTGGGGGTGAAGAGACTCCAGTTATAACACAAAATGTCTCTCAAAAGTTTTTTTCTGTGAAGATTTTATTGTGGTATTCAAAAATAATGATTTTCTTAGAATTATATAGTAAATTTGTTGGTTTTTGTATAGAGTTTTATTAGTATATATTTATAATGCACAATGATGAGTTTCACTGTGGCATGGCTACATGGATATAATTATTTTAACCATACTTTCCCATGACTGTTTCTTAGTCCTCTTTAACCCATCCATTCCCCCTCCCCTCCCAGTTAGTACCCCTTCTACTTTCCTGTCATGTGTGTGTGTGTGTGAGAGAGAGAGAGAAAGAGAGAGATTGAAAGATTGAGTTTAATTAGGTTGCTGACATAGACATACTGAAAGGCAATGGGCAGAAGGCTGGGCTCCCTTTCCTCTCTCAAGGGTAAATCCTCAGGAAGGGATGGGGCCTCATGAGCACCTTCCTGTCTATGGTATAATTGTTGATGGACTCAAATTTGTACAGTCTTTGCAAGTAATGAGTTCAAGAGAGCAGTGGCCATACCATGCCCAGAAGACACAATCCCACATCCTCTTCTTTGAGCTCTTACCTCCTTCCCACCCCTTCTTCCACGAAGTTTCCGGAGATCAGGGGCAGGCAGGGAGGGGGGTATTGACACAGATGTCCCATCGTGGCCTGAGCATTCAACCATTCATTCATTCTTAGCACTTTGACCAATTATGAGCTTTGCAGTATCCACCATCCACTTCAGAAGGAAGCTTCTGTGACCAAAGAAAACATCAAAGCTAGTCCATGGCCCAGACTAAGTATGCGAAGGACTTCACGTGCACAACATGCACATTTAGCAGCTCCCACTCAGGCCTATGACATTGTAAGCTTCAATGGACTGTCCTTTTTTACCTTATTCATGTTAGTTTCTACTTTCAGTTCAGTTTCTGTAAACTGGGACATTATCACACGCTGCTGCAGGAAAATCCAATATTATAGAATAAAACCTATCTTACAGTTGTCTTGCTCACTTAACTATTTTCTGGAAAGGCCTCATTCCTATGTGTTCTAATCCAGCCCGTTCAATTATTTTCCCATTTGAAAGCTAATTAGGATATATCCTATCTTACAAAAACAAAAATACATGATATGGTTTCCTACCTCTGAAGGCCTAGAATTCTTAACTCTCAGGAAATCAGAAAGGAATCCATGCACAGCTCTCAACCACAGCAACAATTTCATGCTATTATCCTTTGAGCTCAGTTAAAACTAGGATTTTCATCTAATTGGTTTCTAGACTTAAAACACCTATTTTGTCACTGAGCAGTATTCCATCACTCAGGAGGCAGAGGCAATCAGATATTGGAGTCCAAGGCCAGCCTGGTCTACAGAGGGAGTTCCAGAAGTGTCTGGACAAAAACAAAAACAAAACAACAACAACAAAAACACACATTTTATCAATTTCAGGTAGACTGTGTGTACTTAATTCTTCACTATGGATATTCTAAAGCATTCTCTTTTGCCCTTGTAATTAACTAAATGATATCAAAAGGTCATATTGCCCCCAGAATAAAGTTGGTAAACATTTGTACCGCTAGTCCTGGGATGCGTCTAACAAAGCCGCTTGGGGAAAGCAGTCTTATTGGTAAGCAAGGTTATCACTTGGAGTTAGCAAGTGTGTTGTTGGGACCCCACCATGACTCCCACTCACACCCCATCATCTACACCACGGAACACTGAATCTGCAAATCCTGATGTGTATATCCCCATCATTCAGAAACTGTATCTCAGAAAGCTTTAGTTGAGGAGACAGGAGCCTCTCACAGTGTTACAGTAGTGTTCATAGGAAGGCACTCTGCATTCCTGGACAGTTCTACCTGGTGGCTTCTCCTTTGCATTAGGAAAAATGTTGACAGCTACAAAAAAGGAAATAACTTAGATTTTAAGAAGGAAAAAATAGCTACAGTGGTAATGTTGACTCTGCCTTGACTTTGCATGTCCAGGATGTCCTCTGGAAGATAGCAGGCCCCCTCTAGTGGAGAGTGAGCCTTCTAACAGAACTGTTCCCCCTCCAGCACTGAACTGTGGAGTTAGATTTTGAAGGAAAGGATAGTGTCTGCTTTATGTTGGTTTATGTTTCTCTTCACATTTTAGCCATGAAAATCCTGTTAATCAAAGGATATTTGCAAGAGAGCTCTTTGAAGTCACATTGGTGAAATGAAGTGCTGTGAATAAGAACCTTATGCCAAGGTGCTAGCTTGTTAGGAAATAAAGTACACATGTAGATGTGTATGCCTGTGAGATTGATAAATATACAAACTCTAACTACATGATTCAAACTTACACTTTGACTCCCATAGTTAAGTGCTTGAAGGGCAATCTTATCCCTGGCCTTCGTCTTGAGCCGAGTATGTAACTTGTACACAGTATTGCACATCTGAAAGTCAGCTTTGGCCTTTGTGTTCCCATTAGCGTTCCAGAACATAAGCCATGCTCACCACGGCATTCCTTTATGAAACAAAAATAATGACCCAAACTCCATGCTCTTTAGGTTTCTAGTTTTCTGTCCCCTATGACTTGTACTGTGCCTTATAGAGTTTAATGGTTTTATAAAATTTTATTTCAGTATCATCAAAAAGTAAATAAAACTTTCCCAGGCAAGCAAGAAAGCAAGTGGCACATTACAGACATGTGTTCTGAGTTTAGAATTAGTAAAGAAAATGAGGGGGTTGCTAATGAAATTTATTATCAATAATAATGTATAGCCCCAAATGGTGAGTGATGGTGGCAAGTAGTGAGAAGACTGGGCAGAGAACACTGTCAAAATTCTTGCTTTGAAAACTCTAACTCAAGAAGAAGGAAAACCAAAGTGTGGATACTTTGATCCTTCTTAGAAGGGGGAACAAAATACCCATGGAAGGAGTTGCAGAGACAAGCTATGGAGCGGAGACTAAAGGAAGGACAATCCAGAGACTGCTCCACCTCAGAATCCTTCCCATATTCAATCCTTCCCATATTCAGTCATCAAATCCAGACACTATTGTGGGTACCAGCAAGTGCTGGCTGACAGGAGCCTGATATAGCTGTCTCCTGAGAGGCTCTGACAGTACCCGACTAATACAGAAGTAGAGGCTCACAGCCATCCATTGCACTGAGTACAGGTTTCCTGTTGAAGGAGCTAGAGAAAGGACCCAAGGAGCTGAAGGGTTTGCAGCCCCATAGGATGAACAATATGAACTAACTAGTACCCTCAGAGCTTCCAGGGACTAAACCACCAACCAAAGAGTACACATGGTGGGACCCATGGCTCCAGCTGCATATGTAGCAGAGGATGACCTAGTCGATCATCAGTGGGAGGAGAGGCCCTTAGTCCTGTGAAGGCTCTATGCCCCAGTGTAGGGGAATGCCAGGGCCAGGAAGTGGGAGAAGGTGAGTTGGTGAGCAGGGGGAGGAGGGAGGGAACAGGGTTGGTTCCCCCCACCAGGGGAAACCAAGAAAGGAAATATCATTTGAAATGTAAATAAAGAAAATATCTAATTAAAAAAAAAAGAGAAGAAAACTCTACACCACGTGTTTCCTCCATTCTGCTTCTGTATAACTTCTATCGAAGTATGTGATCAACTGTGTTATTATAACTTTTGACAAACTTGATATACACTGTGAAAAGTTTCTTTTCATTGACCTCTTTCCTTTTTCCCACAGCAAATGATGTGCTTGGCTTTGGAACACTGGTCAGTACTTCTAACACCTACGATGGGTCCGGCCTTGTCACTGTGGAAACTGACCACCCACTCCTCTGGACCATGGCCATCAAGAGCTAACCTACAGTGTGGCAACCATCTTGTGCCTGTGCCTTCCCTTACCTGCTCACTGGTTCATTGCTCAGCATAAACAAACACGTAGGTGTGCAGAAATCTAAACTTCTCCATAGGGAGCCATGAGCATTCAAGGTGTTAGGGGTTAAGGTATAGCTGAGCAGCAGAGCACTTGTTGGGCTGTCCAAGGTCTTGGGTTCAACCCTCCACACCACAAAATAGAGATGGTGGTGTTTAAAGATTCCAGATTATGCTATAAATGACATCTCAATGTTATATTGAGGGAAAAATTATGGTCTATCAAAGCAAATAAGGTGTATTATACAGCTAATATAGCTAATGTGGATCATTACATTATATAATTCTGATCATTTTAATTTAATTAATCAGTTCATTTACCTTAAAATTCTGTTTTTAATTTTGAAGCACCAGAAGCTGTTTTGTGTTGCCTTGGAATCTGGCACTTCCTTAAGTGCCTGACAACAAGGGCTGCCTCCTCTGAGCATCTCCTACCATCAGACTCCGCTCTGTAATGTACAGTATTTCCCCGAGTGCTGTGATAGAATGACACCGGTTCACTTTTACATCATCTTTTAAAAGATAAGAATCATTGACTTAATTGTTTGGTTTGAAAGCAAGCAGCTACATGGGCTGCAGAGAAATGAGAAATGGCAATTCAGGATTCACTCAAACATTAACCCCTGAAAACTTGAAAGTAAGCACTCTGAGCTCTAGAAACATGAGTGTCCTTATGAAAATTGTGACACACCAGAAAGCTTTGTACTGAGGTATCAACTGTAAGCCAGAAAATTCAGTCACTTTTAACATATTTTGCACTAGGGGCTGGAGAGATGGTTCAGTGGTTAGGGGCACTGGCTGCTCTTCCAGAGGTCCTGAGTTCAGTTCCCAGCAACCACATGGTAGCTCACGGCCATCTGTAATGGGATCCGATGCCCTCTTATGGCATGCAGGTGTATATGCAGATAGAGTACTCATAAACATAAATATAAAAAAATCTGAGGGAAAAACACACTTCCCACTAAAAAACAAAATAATAATTCATGGACCATATTTACTGACATCACCAGGAAATTAGAGTGCCTATGGAGATAAATAAACACCACTTGCTGAGGAATCAGTTGACACCTGAAGCCTGTTTCTGCATCCCAGTCCACCATGTACCCGGTCCCTGAACTGCTTCTCTCTGCTGTATGGTGAGAGGGGTTGCAATCACTGAGTGTGTGAAAGAACCACAGATAGAAACTGTAAATGCTAACATGTTGCAGGTGTAGAGTAAGTAATACAGTTCCTGACTTAGCCTAAGCTTCCTGCTACATTAGAATTTATTCATGTTTCTTTCACGAGCTCCCCTACTCATATTCCTACCCTCTCCTGTCCCATTTGTTAAGCTGTATCTTGCCAAACAAACCATGATTTAAGGCAACCTGCCTATCATGTTGGATTTATCCAATGACTATGTTACGTCTTCTTGGTGCTATGAAGACAGTATGAATCTAAAATAGAGGAAGAAAGGGGATCAGTTGAACCAATACCAAGTTCTTAACCGAAATAGTTAGAATCATTATTATTATTATTTTATGCAAATATATGATTCTGAAATCTGAATGTCAAATAAAAAGTTATCAATGTGCGCTCTGTAATGAGTTTCTCAGAAAATGTTTAATGTTATCACTTGTATTTCAATATGACTAATCTCTCATAATCAGTATTTCTATTCAAAAGGTGACTTACGATATGTAATTCATAATAAAATCTCAGATCTGACTGCAGATAGCAATCCAGTCCTATTAAGTTCTTCCTCTAACCTTTTCCCATGAACATAGAGACCAGGTTATCTTTACACGACCTGGACCAGTGATTTATATTTCATCATTTTAGACTCCTCTTGCTCTAGCTACAAAAAGAAGAATTGCATGTCTTACCTTACCATTCCTTACTTTGTAAGAGTTAGAAAAGAGAAAAATAAAGATAATTTGCATCCTGGGTATCTAATTGCTGGAGAAAAGGAGCCAGTAGAGAGATACGTATCTTCTAGGGTAGAAAAGACAAAGAGAAGTTGTAGAGGAAGACATCTGAGAAGCAGGAAGAGATGGGGTCAGACAGTTGAAGAGCATTTTGATGACAGGCCCATGAGTAGATCTTCTGCATCTTCATAGTTCAAATGCAGACCTCAGAGGCCCCATGTATCTCTTCCATTCCCAACAGACTGATGCTGGTCTGCCAGGAGAGAGGAGCATCCAAAGTCCTCACTTAACTCAGAACCTCCAGCAGGAAAGCAGCCTATGCAGAATGTCTAGTTGCTGCCTCAAACAGTATGTGCACAAATGAAATTAGAAGGGGAAAGGAGATAGGAGCAAAGCTTGGGTGCACAGCATCCTCCTTTACCACCGCACTTCACTACTGCAAAGCAGAGGCTCAGCCATGGCTCCAGCTTCCATTTTGCAGACTGGTGATATGTTCATAACAAGAAACATATTCATTACATGCAGAAGACATATGTCCATCATTCAAAGTATTTACTGTCTTACTGTCAAAGAGTACATGTCTTGTTAAATCTGAAAGCATCCGTGTGTGTGTGTTTCTGTGTATGCATCTGTGTTTTGATGAAGCTTGGTAAACAGGGAAACCCTGCAATGTGTGTGGTCTGGATACTTACCCCAGACTCTCACATGTGAATCCTCCCAGAAACAATGGATGTCTACCTCAGAAATTATCTCAAAGCAAAGGCACCATTCCCAGTTCCTGCTGACAACTGAAGAACTGCTTGTTGGCATTACAATGACATCTTCCTGTCCTTGATACTACATAAGGGCAGTCCCCCTTTGTGTGCTATCTGACACTATCATCAAACAAATGCTCACCTTTTTTTTAATAGCAGCCACAAGAGCCTGCACATGATGAGGCGAAAGTCGACCCCTCAAGAAATTCCCTCTTAGTCTCTGTTCAGGTCAAATCCTGACCTGCAGCCTGTGGCTATAATGGGAAAATACAAGTCAGCCTGCTAGGAAAGGCACTCATGCCTCTTGGACCTTAACTTAGATCAGTTCCTTCCTTCCTTGATCAGTTTGTAGCTTCTGTCATATATTGACTATTGCCTAAAATGACACTGGACTACCCAAAGCACTAACTTGGGTTTAAGCGGACATCAGTCCCATTTTCAACATGACTGTGAGATGTATCATAGGGGAGTAGGCTGGCATCAGGTGTGGGTCTGCCAGGAATACAGTTTGCTCCTTATTTCTGGGGAAAGGACTGAGCAGTTTTCACTGGGGTTGAAAACTAGGACGTTAACTCAGAGAAGCAAGGAGGAGGTGACATTGCCTGCGTGTTTGCGAAGCTATAATGCTAGTTTTGCCCATGCTTCTCTACGTATGGCCTGCACCTCTCATCTAGCCCTGTGTGGAACCAGCCTTTCTTACTACTCCTGTTCACATGCGGGCCTCCCTGAGCACTGCCTGAACTGTTGAAATAAAGCAACCATAGATTTGATGTGACTGAGGCGGATGGTATGCACCAAGTCAGTGAAGAGGAAGTGATTCTTCCCTCCCCTAAGGTTGTATGATTATTATGGTCTCAATGGTGACTTTCGAAGTGTGTTTGCAATGAGCCACAAAGAATATATTTGCCTTATAACATAGTCCATAGAGAAACACATGTACACACTGAAACCTGTCATATGCTTTAATTTTAAATTAAGTTAAAAGGCATTTATTTATAATTTGAAAAGCATGCCTTGGAAACAAACAAAATACATAAAAATATAGGAGTCCTACATTGAAAATAAACTAATTTCTTTAATTCATGATAGTGATGTCATTTTTAAAATGTATTTCTTTGTACAGAAGAAAGTTTAAGCAGCAAGGTCAATTCCTTCCTGTGGAGACCCTGAATAAGGGCTGGACAAATTCTGCCCGGTATAGATAGCACAAGTTTGCCCTTCCTTGCCTGTAGCAGTTTCACTCATCAGTCATAATTTTCTTTTCTGGTGAGCCTCAGCCAAAGCCTCAAAATCCATCTCAAAACAGTTATCCAAGCAGATGTGATCGACGACGCTCCACTGACTCAGAGCTAATGTGTTATTTTCCCACTATATACAAAACCACTCTGCTGACAGCCCAGGAAAGAGGGTGTACGAGCATCACACTTACTCCCAGCTAAGGGGTAAATAAACACATCCAAGGACTTTTTCCCTCTGTGCTAAGAGCAAGGACTTTGTGCATAGCAAAAAAACAAAACCTAGGTCCATCCCGAAAATAATTTGGAAAACATGACATAGCCCTTGTGCTCATTCATACTTGAGAAGAGTCTTTAGAACAGACCCCCCTTCTTCCTGAAAGCCAGAATCTCTAAGCTACAATACTAAGTCCAGATACTGAAAAGGAGCTTAGTTAAAGAGCTAAAAAAAAATCATAACTTATACTTTAGCAACAATTTATTTTAGAAATAGAAAAAACTCTAGAAAGATTTTGTGAATATTTAGTAGACAGAGCTTGGGGAGAGGGGGCAAAAATGAAAAATTGTAAGTCTAAAACTCTGTGTTCCATCTGAATAACTGATTTCATGTCAAGTTGATTAACATTATGAATCCTTCATAGACTGTAAACCCCTGAGGACATACACATCTGTCTTCCTTCGTAGTCTGTTAGCTCCTGCTCCTACAATAGGACTGTCTGCTGCAGGACGTCAATGGAGACATGTAATATGCTGCTGTGCTAGCAAATCTCCACCTTGCACCACACTGAGAAAACACATGGGTTTCCCACCCTACTGTTCTTTTTCTTCCATGGTTCTGAACTGTCTATGCTAATATTTCTCTTATTTATTCTAATTCTGCATTGGACAGAGCCGGTAAAAATCATTGTTCACTTTTCTGTCTAAAGAAGGAAATATTTTCTACAAGGCCAAGTCCAGGCTCCAAACACTAATCCAAGGCAAATATTTTGATAAAGGTAAGGAAAAAATCATGCCAACCAAGGTCTACAAAGTGTCCTGAAATAGGTGAACAAAGGACAGGAAAAAACACAAAACACACAATGAGAGGGACAGTGGTTTGCGTGAAAAGGACCAAAGACAAAAGAGTGAAGACTATCTCAGCCAGGTGGGAGGAGGCAGAACAACAAAGAAGTTAACAGAGAAATTGTTCTGAGTTGAAACCACAGTTTAAGACAGGATGATTGCTGTCATTAGCTAAGGGAAACTAAGACAAAAATGCATGCTGCTTCTAACAACTTAAGGATATGTCATTCGATCATATTATCTCTATTTGTATTTAAATCTACTTGTTCCCCCAAATTAAGCCTAAGAAATTAATTTGGGAATTTTAAGATCATGAAGTGAGATATATTGTCCCCATCTGAATTGTCCACACTAGACTTCATTATTTGTAATTTTGATTTGTTGCTCTATAATGAATAATCTACTTACAAAGAACAAGCCTACTTTAATTTAAGCTAGATACACACCTGTAATTCCAGCATTTGAGAGTGAAGACAGGAAAATCACAAGTTCAAGGTCATCTTCAGCTAGATAGCCAGATAAGGAAAATTGATTTCAAAAAGCAAAGCAAAACAAAAAGTAACAACAACAAAAGCCTGTCTTGTAAAAACATCACTTTTACTAATGTACCTTTACTAATTCCCTTTATTAATAGTGGTAATTAATATTTGAAGAATTCATGCAAACTTCTGTGTTTGGAACCATCTTTTTGTCTGTCTTTTTTTCATTTTTTTTTTTTTTTTTGCCAATTTTCCCTCTTTATCCCACCACATCTTATTGGATAAACCCAATAATATTAGTACTACCTTACAAAATTTAAAAACCAGTTATCTCCAACATGATGGGGTTTTCAGTACTATATCCTTATGAGCAAACATATGATAATGCTTAAAAATAAGGAATTTCTTAGAATAACCTAAAAGCTTCCATATCCCATTCTATAGAAAAGGCCTAAGTGCCCAATGACATTCTCCACTTCAGCTACCCTATTAATTTAAGAAATCCCATTCATTCTGCCGCTAGTTCCCTATTCATGAAAAAAATCTTCCTTGGCCCCAATGGGCCATACACTGCTCTTTTATTTTCACTCCTTAAAATTCAGGGAAACCTATGTGAATAATGAGGCAAAGAGAAATGGTGCAGAAAGTTGCTGGGATCACTTTTAGCCAGGGAATTTATTATAGATATTTTAAAATTGACCTTTTAGTCCAAGTTTTTATTCAATTCCAATGCAAGAAATTAAGCAACAAGGTCAATATGAATATTTGTATGCCAGTGGCAGTGAAAGGAGATTCATGAATAATAATAATAATAATAATAATAATAATAATAATAAATTGGCAAGAAGCCAGTAGATTCATTTTTCTAACAGCAAGTAGAAAAGCAGAATTTTTTAACAAAGAATTTGAACTTTTACATCACAAAAAAAAAATTACCCTTTGCGAAAAAATACCATAAATATGAAATATAAATCACATATATAATGTCTAGACCATGTGTGTATAGTAGTAACGCATGCACATAAGTACATAGATGCTATTCATACAGATGTTACCATTACACATTCCCATTTCAGGGGTTAATAGCTTTTCTTCCATCACTGTAGGGCTCTGCCTTCTCCTTGACATGATATCATAAGTGTTGTGCTCCACAGTACTGAAATCATGTATCTCATATTTATGGGACAATAAATAAGTGAATTGACTATAATGGATTAGGAATTACAGAGTTCTCAGGTTACTAGAAGAATCCATCTCAGAAAATATCCCCATACCAACAGGCCATTGCAGACTTGAAGGAGGTATCTTGTAGGAAAGAAAGCTCCCAACAGCATTGCTATCTACCTACGACAGAAAAGACTTGCTCCCTGGGGGCTTGGCAAATTCCCTGGACTAGCAGTATTCAGTCTGCTCCTGGACCAACTCTCTTGAAGATCTAATCTACAACATAATCTCCAAGGACCCATGCTGATTGACTTTCTGGAAAACTGAAAATATTTTACCAATATGACTGAGGAGAAAGGCACCTATGTATTCTATCTTCTACTGTCGGTGCTACTTTGAATAAAGTCATTAGAAGCAATTTTAACCTTATTTCACAGTTATTTTCTTGTGGCCAAATTAAAATAATCACTGATGTTTCATGTTCTAGTCCTGTCTCTTATGTGAAGACAGATTTGATTTGATATTTAACTTATGGAAGAATATGGAAAGATTAATATAAGTAAAACTGAACTTTCCTCATTACACACAAATTCCAAAGACACTAATCCTGTAACAATGAGTTAACTTTAAATAAAGGACAAAATACAGTTAAATGGAACATTCCAGATTGGCATATAGCTCTTTAACATAAGGTTGAGTGCCCACTGTAAAACAGACACTGGGGTAAACAATATTTTTTCAGGGCTTACCTGACTCTCAGTGGTAAACAGGTCAGAAAGGGCTGTCCCCGTTCTGGTTACTCCTCCAACTCCTCTCCTGATGTTTCTCATATTCAATTAATAACCTAACTTCACTATGAAAATCATAGCCGTCAAAATGAACTCTATAGAGACCTTATGTCCCACCCTCCAACCAACACTTGACTCCTCCTCTTACCCACACCATTTTCCTACCTGTGACCAGAGATAAACTATCCACATCCTTATCAAGACTGATCCCTGCACCATGCACAGTTACTTAGCTCCCCTAGAAAGGTCCTTCTGCAATCTGCCTGACCTATGTCTTTCATTCAAATCACTCTCATTAGCAAACAATTACTTTTTAAGTGCATTCTTACACTCTCAGCTACCACCCAACTTTGCTATTCTTTTGTCCAGTCACTAAGCTCCTTTAAGGCCCTGGTTTAGTCTATTATGTTCTATTGCTGTGAGGTGACACCATGACCAAAGCAACTTATAAAAGAAAATATTTACTAGAGGGCTTGCTCAGTTTCTGAGGGGTAGTCCATGATCACCATGACAGGAAGCAGATGGACATGGTGCTGAGCAGGTGCTGAGTGCTCACTTTCTGATCTGAAAGCATCCTTCCCCCATTCTTGCCCAAACTGTCAGACATGAATGTGTTTCTCTCTGTATTCAAAGTGGGCTTAGGCTCTCACCACTTCTCCCCAGGCTCCTTCACATTCCCATGCCCAATCCCAGCATGGTCTCCCATCACTTCACAGTTATCTCATTTCTCCCCCAACTTTAGCCACATCCAATCACACTTCTACTTGAAACCCTGCCATGACTTTGAGGGGAACTACAAGTGTTTACAGTCAACTAAAATGCTCCGGCCTTCCCTAACCTCATTTTATAGTCTCCCCTGCACACTGTGTTCAATTCCTCAGCCTCTTTGCCAGTCTTTTTATACATTGTCACTCATCCTAAGGGCTTCTGACACACACCAGAATTCCAAGCATTCTTAAACCAACATGTGAAAGTGAAGTCATCCTAATGATAACATATACAATTTATGATTAATGAAAATAAATAGAATACAGTAATACTCTATAGTCTCAACAATCCCTCCTCTACATCTGTAAAAGTTCCAAGTAAAAATCTCTCCCTCTAGAACATTTCTCTAAAGTGGGAATCAAGTCTTTATTCAATAATTATCTAGACTAAAATCTTTTCATGCCCATTTTTCTGCAGTTCTGGCAACAAATTGATAACCTCGGGCATTTTTTAATTAGCTGCCTTTTAAAGATGGTTTGCTAAATTAGTCAACTATGAAATCACCTCGACCAAACGATTAAGTTCAGATTGCATTTCCAATCCATCGCCTGTTTTTACTGTATGAACATACCATCACTCCAGGATTGTTAATTACAGTGTTTATCTGCCTGTGTTTTCTTACGTACATAGCACAGTGTGCAGCCAGTGCCAGCTGGCATGTTTCTACCCTACTGTTTGAAGTGGCCTGCAAGCCACTGGGTGTTGACATTCCTATAACCAAAAATAGTACTTCACTGCCTCCATTGTTTACTCAGGGGAGATGGTATTTAAAGATAAGCATCCTTCTATCCAGGCAAGTTACCTGTGCCAATGGACAGGAGGAGAGCTCCAGCATGCCTTAGAAAAAGAGTCTGTTCGCCATGCTTAATTAGCATGACAGCTGTGCTGATTCCTGGGAAGCCACACACCTCCTCATGACCTTCACACCCAAACAAGATTTGTGAAACTCTCACCATTAGCAAACATGTCCCTATGACCTTATTTATATCTCAGATTTAGACTAGGAGCCATGTAGTTTTAACTCTGTCTCATATATGTGAATACAGAACACAAAGAGGCTTAAATAATGACAGAGCCAGAATGAGCTCTGCAACATCTGACTACAAGCCACCTCCCACACCTCTGCTGTCACCACCGACTCCAAACGCCATCGTTGCTTGCCTCATTTCTATCACATCTCTCTGAAGCTTTTGGGCTCAGAGACTCAGCTGTTCTTCAAGGTCCTGAACCATGTGACCAACTACTGGGAATACTTTCTAGGTTTGTTTTAACTGCTCCCTGGGTTTTTCTCATGCTAATCCCTCTGCAGTTTCATTAAGGTTATTACTGCCCTTTCAAGAGAGCTAATGAGAAAGTTGAGTCTCAGGGACTTCACTGATGACTTCTCCCTAGGAGAAATCATGCCAATAGTGGCCCCTCACTGAACCTGTAGAGTGCAGCATGTGGTGACACTGACCTTGTACCATAGATCTGCCCTACGATAGAAGTCAGCCTTGACTCTTGAGAGAAAACAAGTGGACGGTGATATTGATGAGGATACTTTGTGATAGGTTGCTATGTAAGGAAAGGATCATGGACCTTATTGAATAACTCAAGATGTAGAAGGAGTATAGTTATATATTTAATTCAAAAGAACTTAAGGACAATTCATGAGAAGCTTTGCATTGCTGAAATTTTGCCTTCCATTCTACTTATATCACATGCTTTTCATTTACAGTTGATAAAGGAGAATGAGGATTCCATTGTATGTAAGTTAGTCCCATCAAATCTAAGCCCAGAATGGCATGTTTATTAGGCCTCTACATCTCCATTCTAGCTCTTACTGACAATAAGGATCCTTGTCATTCTGTCCTAGATTTGTTATCTAGAACTAAGTATAGATTCACACAGTCTCAGAGCTGGGAACACGACTAGAGGGCGAAGAATCTGGTGCTTAAATCTTTTGCTAATGTGAAACCTACTTACAAATGGCAAAACTTTACATCATATCTCACCAGAAACACCATTATATTTAATTTAGCCCGAGACAACAAAACCATTTCAGAAGATTCTCAGACATTCAAACCCAGAGTTAACTAATTTGTTCATAAGATATACATATAGTATGATTTTTTTTCCACCAGGTGGCAGCCAAGCCTTATAAAAAAAATATAGCAGAAGTGTTTCACTTGTCTCCTGACTACCTAACAGTGTAAAAATCACTACCATAATGTCCACTCCATTAGGAGGCCCACCTCCTTCAAACCCTATACACAATATTTTAATGTAAACATGGAAATTAGAGGTAGTGGTTTTGACAGGGTTACAGAGTACCTACTGACAATCAACCTGCATCAATTTCACCTGCCTGATAATGTTCACTGAACTGTATTGGTGTTGGGAAACTCCAATAATGGAGTAGTGAGGCAGTCCTGGATATAAGTTGTCCACTTAAGTCTCAGGCACCTCAGAGCAATAAATCATATGTGGCATCTCAGCTTTCCCTGTCACTATACTACACACATATAAAAGTACTGTCCTTGACTGTGTCCTTCACATAAATAATGGAAAAAGATAGACTCAGACACAATATGAAAATAAAGTAAAAGAAACTGTCCCTATGGACTTCTCTTCTCTCCTTCCCCAGACAAAGTCCTTGAGTGCACAAAAGAAATATTAATAGCATGATGCCAATATATTTAATCTTTCTAAAACAGGAAGGAAGGAAGGAAGGAAGGAAGGAAGGAAGGAAGGAAGGAAGGTAGAAAGAAAGAGAGAGAGAAATAGAGAAAGATAGTATGATAGCAATTCATTTCATAGACCCAATAAAGGTGAATAATAGACAGTGGGTCATAATTATTCCTGAGCTATCATCCTTTAAGGCAACAAGGAAAGAAATAGTGCTCTTTGCTTCCCCATTTACTATTCTTCATGTAAGATTAGTTCACTTTTTAATTATATGGGTATTTGTGAATCTGTATATAGGCTTGTGCCTGTGTGAGTGAAGATGCCCACAGAATCCATTCTTGGGCATCCGATTCCCCTGGAGCTGGGTTACTGGCAGTTGTGAGCTTCCCAACATGGGTGCTGGGACTTGAACGCTGGCCTCTATAAGAACAGTATGCTTTCTTCACTGTAGGAGTCATCTCTCCAGCCCAATACTTTTTGTTTTAACCAGTTTTCCTGTAAAATGTCTCTGTCTCTTGAATGTTATCCATGGGTCAGTTAGCCAGTAAAAGACAACAGGAGAGGTAAGCTCTTTGTCAGCTATATCACAGTCTGTGTGACTGACTATGTTGGCGCATGGGGAATTTACTATTCCTACCATTAATGGGCAATAGGAATAGATATTTCCATAACATGGCTGATCTGAACAGTTGGGGGATATAATCACAAGTAAACTAGGTGGGTTAAAATGCTGCTCATCACAGTATTCTCTAGGACATGAATAAAGGGTTTTTTTTTAACTTTTATTGCATTATGATGAGAAAAGTTACATGACTTCAAATTATCTGAATTTGTTAACATTTAAAAACATATTTTAAGTAAATAGAATTAAATCACATTCTTGTTTCCCTTTTGTACCCCAACTCCTCCCTCTTTCTCCACAACCTCTCCAGCATCTGCTGTCACCTGAGTTTTTTATTCCAGCCAATCTGACTGGTGTGAGGTGGAATCTCAGAGTTGTTTTGATTTGCATTTCCCTGATGACTG
>JADRCD010233055.1:0-11338 GCA_019843815.1 Montemys delectorum | reverse complement strand
AATGTAAAATGTGTGTTCTAATCCCCTTGATCCAAATGTGATGTTAAATTCCCATTCACCATTTTATTTAACAAAGTACCTTAAATATTTATGTATCTGGATATAATGTTCTACCAACATTGTTTAAAGATATGGTAAAATTCTTTTAACTAGTCCCCAATCATGGAAATTTGTGTTTTGTTAAGTCTTTGTATTTATAGATTCCCATGTCTTATATTTGTATGTTATCACATTTTGAACTTGGTTAACACTGTCTTAAGTGCCTAAAAGTAAGTAAAATACTCACTATTTACCCTTGATAGAATAGGACAAGTATGGAAGTTCTTGATCTTTTCTGGTCTCTGACACCTTGGAGGCATGTATGTATATGTGTACACACCTGGTCACTTCATGTGCCGTCCTACTTCTCTGTTACTGTCTATCCTTGAACCACTTCCCACTCTAGAATATTAGTTAACTCCTCAAGTCAGGGCCTGGTCCTTCACCATGTTTCTTTATCACCTGGAACACTGAGTATGCAAGTGCTTCATAAATCTCAATTCAGCAAAGAAAAACTTAAAGCAAAAGACTAAGTAAACTTTATTTTCTTAAAGATCTTTCTAAAAACATGAAAAATTATCTCATTTTTAGTATAATCTCATGGTCAGTACATCTTTAAAGGTTTTGTTTTGATACAGGATCTCTCTTTATCCCAGGCTGTCCTAGAACTTGGTGAAACCAGGCTGCCCTCAGTCAGATCCGCCTTCTTCTGCCTTCCAAGTACTAGGATTAGAGTCATGCACCACCAGGCCTTAAAGTATTTTTTTACACATACTGAAGGAAAGTTACCCCTCTAGAGGCTTAAGCAATGCTCAGCAGTTGCGAGCACTAGGTACTTCTTTAGGAGCTCCAGAGGCAGTTCCATGAGATACGGCACTGCTCAACTGAGCACATCTCATAGATGCAGACAGTCAAGCACACAAATGAATAAATAAATAAATAAATCTTTAAGAGTAAATTAAGGGCATATAGGGTGCCTTTAATCCCGTCAGATAGGAGGCAGGTGGATCTCTATGAGTTTGAGGCCATCCTGGTCCACAAAATAAGCTCCACGACAGCTAGGTATATCATATAGATAAACCCTGTCTCACAAAACAAAAAAGTGTATAGAAAAATTATCAGGCATGGTAGCACGGGCCTTAATCCCAGCACTTGGGAGGCAGAGGCAAGCAGATCTCTGTGAGTTTGAGGATAGGAAGGGCTACACAGAAACCCTGGATGGATGGATGGATGGATACATACATACATACATACATACATACATACATAGATGAAAACTGAGGGCTGATGAGATAGATAGCTCAGCAGGTAAGGCATAAGCCTGCCCACCTGAATTCTGTTTCTGAGATTCATATAGTAGAAGATCCCACATTTTTGTCCTCTGACTTCCACATAAGTGCTGTGGCATGTGTATGCTGCTTCACCCACATACCAGTCACACAAAATAAATAAAAGCAAATACATACGTGTGTATATGTATATACATGTATATCATAAATCTCTGGGCTAATGAATACTGTGTACTTCCAAGGTCTTTTAGAAACAAGTTTTTCTGGGACAACAATGATAGCTTAGTAGCAGAACTCTTACCTGGCATTAAAAGAATACATACATACATACATGTGTATATGTGTATACACACGCACACACACACACACACACACACACATATATATATATATAGGCTTTTTTAATGGATTTTTTTTTCTTTTTTTTCTTCCCGAGACAAGGTTTCTCTGTATAGCCCTAGCTGTCCTGGAACTCACTCTGTAGACCAGGCTGGCCTTGAACTCAGAAATCTGCCTGCCTCCGCCTCCCAAGTGCTGGGATTATAGGCATGCGCCAGTACCGCCCGGCGTTTAATGGAATTTTTGTGTATGTATTTTTGCTTCATGACTAGAATTCAGAGTGATTATACAGTTTTTTCCTTTTGATTCTTTTGAATCTGCTGTGAGCCAAATATTATGTTTGATCCTGTATATTATTCTTCATCTGGCAGTGTGTTAATAAATAATGTACATGTAGTGGTTCTAAAATAGATTCTAAAATACTCTTGGCTGGTGCCAGTACTTGACTTTGTGTTATGTGTCTGTGGAACAGTAAAGTTGTGCAAATCCCTATCCTGTCTGTGACCTATCCTTCTAAAGATGCTAATAAAGGCATTGATGTTTTGCCATGTTCTCAAGGTCAGCCAGAACCACTTGCTGAGGCTGAGCCTCCAAAGTTCTAACAGAGAATCCACTTCTAGAGCCTAGGGCCCAGTCCATGAAAAGTGCAGAGACAGTACAAGTAGCACAAGTATTATTTGGTTCCGTTTTAAAGAGAAAGTATCTGGTGAAACCCCTTCACCCACTTTTCTTCTACCCACTTACAGTGATTTCTAGTACTAGGCAGAGTGCCATGCCTGATTTTGGTGAAGTCTAAAACTTTCTGACTTTAACTTTGTAACTTAGGGAATAATGGTGCTATTAGCTGTGAACCAGAAACGCATTCATTGGCAAGAGATATAAGCAAGAAGTATTAATGTCTCAGATCTTTTCATACATCAGAGAAAGACAGCTTGGCATGTCTTTCTAAAACAGAGACTACTGAGTACATGAACTTGACCCAGAGCATCCAGCAGCTAATGAGTAGAGTTGTTTTCATGTAAATTCAGTTGGATCTTTTAGTTATAGGAGCAGCTTTCTCTCTGCCTTCTCATTTTCAATGTATAAGGGCATTTTATTCTGTAGAATTGCTTGTTGCTGTGCCTGTTCATTATGCTCATCTTCCCTTTTTTCCTAACAGTGCGTATAGTGCTAAGAATGACAGTAACTGATCAAAAGTATATACTTATTTGCTGCCATCATCACAAGTCACAGCCATAAATATCCCTGTTTGTAAATACAGCTTATTTTCCTATGGAAATTTAGCATTTGTTTATTCTGCCATGTCATTGTTCAATTTTAGTGTCTCTCCTGCAGTAAGCATTGTCCTGGAGGTGGGAGCTCTTCCCTTAGAAGAAAAATAAGGCAGAAGGAGGAAGTGTTTACATGTGTGTGTCATGTGAATGAATCTTAGCTAGAATGTATTTGCTACTAGCAAATCTCAGAACAAAGACTGAGATGTTTAACCATACAGATATTTAAACACTTTCGGGTTTAAAATAAAGTTAATGTAAAACTGAAGAAATGGGCTGCGGAGAAGATGACTTAGTAGGTGAAGGGAGTGTTCGTTACACAAGTGTTTAATGCCTAGCATTCATATTTCAAAAAAAATTAGTGGTTGCTGCTATACTGCACAACAATCACCATCTCGAGGCTGGAGAAGTAGAGAGTAGGAGTTCTCACTGGCTACTCAATATAGTGGAATCAAGAGGCTCCAGGTTCAGTGAAAGAACCTACATATCTCAAAAAATAGGTGGAGAACCATTGAAAATACCTAATGTTAAACCTCTGGCCTCTACATGCACACTCGTACAAACTCACACATACACAAAAACACAAATAATGCCTCCCTCAAAAAAACAATAGAAGCTAGAATTGCCACTTTATAGTAGAATAATGTGATGTCTTAATGACAGTAGGAAGAAGCACAGGTAATGCCAGAAAGTATTGGAAGCCAGATACGGTAGTGCATGCCTTTAAACCTGACACTTAGGAGGCAGAGGTAGGAGGATCTGTGTAAGTCTAAGGCCAGCCTGGTCTACTTTGTAAGATCCAAAACTACCAGTACTATGGCGGGTGGGGTGGGGGGGATGAAAGGGTGAGAGAGTTGGAGGGGGGGGGGGAGAGACCGACCCTGTTTAAAAAAAAAAAAAACAACAAAGTATTGAAGACTAGAAGAAGATAGCTTTTCAAAATAGGCAACAAGACAAAAATAAAAAGTAATAAACAATTTTAATACAGACATGATCAAATTTGCTCTCTCACATTCTAGGATTGTATAAAATACCTTCTAGGCAAAGATTGAGAACTATTTTAAAGACCTGAAAAATATACATACCTTTTCAAAGGCTTTTTAAAGGTTGTCACTGAAGAGCTTGAAAAGATAAATAATCTACTGTGGAAGAGTTTATATCATATCCTTTGTCAAGATAGAAAACAGTAATCCCATATTAGTTGACTCCAATAACACCTGCACTCGTATGCACATATCCACACTCAGTACATATGGACTACTATCCCTACTTGTTAAAATTAAATAGCTTGAGGACTAGAAAAATGGCTTAATGATTAGAAGCCCTGGCTACTCTTCCAGAGGACCCAGCTTCAATTCCAGATCCTATATGATAGCTCACAGTCATCTCTAACTCTAGTCCCAGTGGAGCCAGCATCCTCTTCTGGCTTCTGCAGTTACCTAGCATTCATATGGAACACAGACATACATACAGGAAGAACACCTACACACATTTTTTTTAAATAATATAAATAGCTTTATCGAGGAATAATAACATCAAAATGTAATATGTTAAATAATGTTTTTAAATTGTACTATCACAATTTTTATCTTTGTGAACTTCTATCAGTATTTTCCATCTGAAGAAAATGGATACATTTCTGTCATATCCTGTGTGAAATAGAAATGCATATTTCAATGTGTAGAGGGATCCTTGTACTCCAAGTTGCTTTTTGGGGTGTTTAAATGTTATACTTTTTGAAATACTAAGGCTCAACTTTGTGTTTATATAGATATTCCTGATCAAGTTATAAGAGTTTTCAAAGCAGATCAACAAAGTTGCTACATTATCATCAGTAAAGACACTACAGCTAAAGAAGTGGTCTGCCAAGCTGTACAGGAATTTGGTTTGACTGGTGCATCTGACACATACTCCCTCTGTGAAGTTTCTGTTACTCCTGAGGGTGTTATAAAGCAGAGAAGACTTCCGGACCAGTTCTCCAAATTAGCTGATAGAATTCAACTCAATGGAAGGTGAATGAGCATATTCCTGAATATGCAAAGTGCTATTTGTGGATTCCTGTTAAAATGAGTGTTTTAGTAAGAAACATCATACTTCTTTGCTAGTTCTAAGAATTAAAGTAAGATTTCTCAAGTTTTTGTCTCTACAATTATGTAAATAGAAACTTGGAGGGATCCTTAAAGACTAGCATAAAGAGAGAAAGAAAGCAGTCCTATACCTAATCTATACCTAGCTGTAAATGGTTGAGGCCTGCCTCTCAGCTGCTAAGTACCACAGACGTTCTGTTCTAAAGAGAGCAGGAAGTGGAGCTCTTGTACAAGGATTGATCCTACCACTTGCTGAGATGCAAAGTTTATTTAATATAGGAGAAACCACTAAGGGCAACTTCTGATGACAGGTCCACTTTTCTTTGCCTCACTTGAAAGTGTCAGACAGGAGGGAAAGAGGAAGTGGGTCCTGTAGCAGCTACTGAATAGGGATGAAAAAAAGTCTTGATGTATGTGCTTTTTCTTGCCAGTCAGAAATTATATTCCCTGTGAACAAATATTTATCTAATAGCACCCATATGTCAGATACTGTGTTAAGTTTACATTGCTGTCACAAAACACCTGGCAGAAACAACTTGATGGAGGAAGGGTTTACTATGTTCCTACTCTATCATGGCAGGGAGTGTGTAGCAAAGCAGAAGCAGATCCTTTCAGGGCAGTCAGGAAGGAAAGAGGGAGTGAGATGAGAGACTAGGTATAACTTTCAGAAGCATGACTCCAGTGACCTTCTTTCTCCAGCTCAGCCTACTTTACAGGTTATGCACGACCTTCTCTCTGAACTCATGTGAAACATTTCATATCTGAATATAACATTCCCCCAGTCATGCAATCTCAAAATGCAAAACACAGTCCATCTTCTAAGAATCTTAAAATTCCTAGTCCCTCCAACTTGTTTCACACAGTTTGTTTGCCAAAGTCTCTTCTGAGACTCAGGACAAATACTTAGCTTGTCCATGAAGAATAAAAAAGAAGAAAGTAGCTGGGCACTGATGCCATTGGTCCCAGCACTCGGGAGATGGGGCAGGCAGATCTGTGAGTTCGAGGCCAGCCTGCCCTACAGAGAGAGTTCTAGGATGCCAGGACTGTTACACAGACAAACCCTGTCTTCAAAAACAAACAAAAAAGATGAAAGTGGCACTAGGTAAATTTCCATTCCAAGTGGGAATAACCAGCCAGACCAAAACAAGACAAAGTTCATTGAGGCAAGCATTAAACCCTGTAGATCCAAGCCTGTGCCCAGGTCACATGGTGTCATTCTGTTGGCTTGGGGAGACCCACCTTTGAACTATCTTGAACTTGTTTTGGCTTTCCTTAGCTTGTCAGGCATTCCACATTGATGGCATCTCCATTGTATCTTCATCTTAACCTTTCACTTTACTTACCAACCTGCCCAGACAGAGGCTGACTGCTGCAATCCTGACTCTGCCACACATTGCCTAGTTTCTCTAGCCTTTCTTTGAAAAATCTTGGTAGAAACCTCCATGACCAAAAACTCTTTCAATCTACATGCCTGCAAAATCATTATCACATAGACAGTACTACAGTTGGCTGCCAGACTAAGCAGTAGCAAGACCCTTTGGACTTGCCAGGCAGTGGTGGCTCACGCCTTTAATCCTAGCACTTGGGAGGCAGAGGCAGGTGGATTTCTGAGTTCGAGGCCAGCCTGGTCTACAGAGTGAGTTCCAGGACAGCCAGGACTACACAGAGAAACCCTGTCTTGAAGAAAAAAAAAAAAAAAAACCTTTGGACTCTAGCTGCAGTGATTTATGAGTGGCTAGATAGTTGAGCATGATAGTTAATCCTGGGAAACAATGTATTTAGTGGCACTACCGTAATAGGGGTCCAGGTGGCTCTTTCTTTTTTCAAAAGGAAGTTTTTTACTTACACATTTTGTATTTGTTTTTGAAGTACTGACAGTTGAACCTAGATCCTCTTACATTGTGACACTCAACCACTGAGCTATATCCAACCCCTATTCCCACCTGCCACACCCCACCCCTGTTTTAATTTCTTATTTTTGAGATAAGCTCTCACTAAATTATCAAACCACACCTTGGTATAATCTTACTGTCTCAGACTCCCAAGTAACTGGAATAAGGCCTGTGCCAGTGAACATGATGGTGCACATCTTTAATCCCAGCACTGGGGAGACTAAAACTAATAGATCTTTGTAAGTTTGAGGCTAGCCTGGTCTACATAGAGGTCTGTGCCACAGAGTCCAGACAGAAATTTCTTTTAAATTCGTTTACAAGTTCACACTCTCAGCTGCTACAGGAAAGATCTGACCATGTCCTAATAAGCCCTTAAGACAGTTCCTGGTCATCCTAATGCACTTTGCTGCCTTTAAATCAGCGGTTCTTAACCTGTGGGTCACAGCCCTTTTGGGGTTGAATGATCCTTTCACAGGGGTCACATATCAGATATTTACATTATGATTCACAACAGTAGAAAAATTATGGAGTAGCAACAAAAATAATTTTATGATTGGAGTCACCACAACATGAGGAACTGTATTAAAGAGTTGAAGGATTAGGAAGGTTGAGAACCACTGCTTTAAATGGCACTGGCACTGATCCTTTTTTTTTTTTTTTTTTAAGATTTTATTTATGTATATGAGCACTTTATTTGCATGTAGGCCTGCATGACAGACAGTATCAGATCCCATTACAGATGATTCTGAGCCACCATGTGGTTGCTTAGAATCGAACTCAGGACCTCTCAGAAGAATAGAC
Source organism: Montemys delectorum (assembly GCA_019843815.1). Lineage (NCBI taxonomy): Eukaryota > Metazoa > Chordata > Mammalia > Rodentia > Muridae > Montemys > Montemys delectorum. The sequence continues at coordinate 3,620 of JADRCD010233055.1, read as the reverse complement.
AGTACTCTTAACCACTGAGCCATCTCGCCAGCCAAATGGTGCTGTTTTTTTTTTTGTTTTTTTTTTTTTATAAGCATGCCCTCCTTAGTTCCAGCTTCTGATTGGCTTATGAAACTAAGCTAATGTATTTATATTCTTACTTTTGCTCCCAATTTTCACTATAAAAGTAAATAAAGCACCTAGTAATAGAGAGTTGGTCCACAGCCTGGACACCTTATCAGGCTTGAAATTTCCACTGCCTAAATTATTTTTAAACTTGGTGTCCAGCAATCTTAGGACATAAAATGGTAAACAAGTTCTTTGGCAGAATATAACACTGGTGACCTCTAATCCAGTTACCCGCTGTCATCTGTGACAGTGGATATTCTAGGACTTCTGTGTTCCGCATTTCTAAGGTCTTGCATTTTCCTCCCACCAGCCAGTCCCAAAAGTTTAGTAACTATTTGATAAAGTTAGCTACAGCAGTGACCCTGCTTGTCCAGCACCAGTTTTCTGTGTTAGTTTCCCATCACTGCCCCTAAGGACCAGACAAACAGTTTCAGAGAAGAACCCAACATTACCTCTTAGAGCTTTTATTCTCAGGACAACACATAATGGTTCACACATATGAGTAGTTTCTTAAAATGACTGACTTCAAGATAATTTTCATCATTATTTTTATTTTTATTTTTATTTTTCTGCAATAATAGATGTTAGCAGAAGTAGAACGTCTCAAGATGTCCTTTTTCCCCCAAAGATGTCCTTTAAAGTATTTTCCTGTTTTATCTATAAGTGAATATTCTGATATTTTTGGCTAAAAGCTAATCATAAAATTGTGTTTTGGGAAACAAAAAATAAGAAAGCGTTCTTATTAAATTAAATCTATTTAATGATCACACATAATTTTCTTCTCATTTAGGTATTACCTAAAAAATAACATGGAAACAGAAACATTGTGTTCTGATGAAGATGCCCAGGAACTACTTAAGGAAAGCCAGCTATCCATGCTGCAGCTCAGCACCATCGAGGTTGCCACCCAGCTGTCAATGAGAGACTTTGATTTATTTCGTAATATTGAGCCTACTGAGTACATTGATGATCTTTTTAAATTAGATTCCAAAACGGGAAATACTCACTTGAAACAATTCGAGGATATTGTAAACCAAGAGACATTCTGGGTTGCCTCAGAGATTTTAAGTGAGTCAAATCAGCTGAAGAGAATGAAGATTATTAAACATTTTATTAAAATTGCTCTTCATTGCCGAGAATGCAAGAATTTCAATTCCATGTTTGCAATAATAAGGTAAGTTTGAATAAATACCTGTATAATGACTTTTTTCTATAAAGATACCATTGAGTTCTTTTGTTCTTGTTCAACAAAAAGATAGAGCATGGAACCTACCCTGACATGTAGTTAATATAACCAGTGAGAAAGAAAACTAATTTTTTTTGTCAGTGGGTATTAATTGCAGATAGCTTCTTATTTAAGAATAGGAGCTACTTCCCCCTCTCAGTGCTAGGACTTTGTCTGGTTTGAATTTACACAGGCTCTGTGAGTTCCTGTGTGCACCAGTCTTGTATCTGGAAGATAGTGTTTTCTTGGAGTCATCATCCCCTCTTGCTTTTACAATCTTTCCTCCTCCTCTTCCAAATAGATCCGTGAGCCCAAAGGCTTACAACTGCATGTTCCAACGTCTGTCGCTCTGCATGTTGTCTATTTGTGGGTTCCTGTGTTAGTTCTCTTCTGCTGCAAGCAGAAGCCCCTCTGTTAATAGCTTAGGAAGACACTGATCTGAGTTCCAGCCTGGTGTGGCCTCTGGGAGTTCCTGATAGTGTTTCTGGGGATCAGTGGCTGATAAAAGAAATAGAGGTGGCTAGAACAGAAGGCTAAGAGGAAAGCTTATTGTTATTTGTTGTTTTGCTGTTTTTGAGACAGGGCCTCTTATATATGTCTGTCTGGACTGGAACTCACTATGTAGACCAGGCCTCACACTCAACAGAGATACACCTGCCTCTGCCTCTGCCTCCCAGGTACTAGATTAAAGATACGCACCAACACACCCAGCTAGGAAAACTAATGTTAACTTTTGAATAAGCATTATATATCTACATGGCAGCCGGCAACTATCTGTAACTTCAGATCTAGGGGATCTAATGCTTCTTCTGACCTCTGCAGGCACCAGGCATGCATGTGGTACACATACATACATGTAGACAAACACATGCACATAAATCTTAAAAAAATAAAATATGCTGCTAAAACCCCAAACGTATCTTGGTCAGTTTCTGCATTCTATCTTAGTGACATAACTATAGTTGCTAGAGCTTTAAAGCTTTGAAGGTCTTAAGTTCTCACAGAACTAGTCAAGCTCTTTGTTCCTTTCCTCTGCCTGTCTCTGGCTGTTGCTGGCGTTTTTGATACAAGCCTCAAAGTCAATTTATTTAGGTCTTCTAAAAAAGTCTTGGGAGTATTTTCAATGAAATTACATAGAATACATAAATTTATTTAGCAATGGATCCTTTACCCCCAAATCACTGCTACACTTTATTTTACCTCTATGACACATAGTTTTATACATATAAGTCTTGAACACTTCCCTGAGTATTCAGTATATCTTATTACTGAATGGCATCCTTATATTGTCTTAATTACCCTATAATCTGATGGAAGGTATATGTATATACATATATATGTATGTGTATATGTGTATATATGTATATGTATGTAATCACGGTAAGTTTTATCACATGGTTCTTTGGTCTTATGGTTTGTGAATTTTAATGTCAGTTCTGTGCTGGGTTCATAAAATATATCCTCCTAAGGCAAGTGTTCTTTATTCTTATGCTACATGTAGTTGTTGCATTCTTTCTGAATGAGGACTTTCCTATACTAGGTATTTACAAAGACTCATATGAGAGAGAAGCTGGGGCACAATTCCTAACTAACAGGATTGGCCTTGTAAATTATTTTTCCTATGGCTTTTTAAGTGAGTGGAGATTGGCAGCCTTAGGGCTGTGTACAACTTAGTTTCTCCATGCTATCCTCCTGAACAGCTTCCTTCAGAATTTATCTTTACAGCCACTGATGTAATATTATTGCCCCTGACACTCATGTTGATGAAATCAACTCTTCCTGATGTCAATGCACATACTTTCTTGTTCTCATTCCAGATGATCAGAATTGTTCTTTACCTTGTAACTTAGGAGCCCTATAGCTCAGCCTAACTTCATTCTTTGGCTGCATGTGTCAGTTTTTGGTGCCTCTACTTACTGCTGTTTAACCATGGCTCATTTATAATTTCTGTGTTATCCTTCTTACAGTAGTGGAGAGGTGATCTTTTTTTAGAAACAAGGGGGAACAGACATTTAATTCCTACCTTAAAATTGGGAGTTGAAGAACATTTTACATGTAGTAGTGTAGGTAAAAATCAGAAGCCTGAGAATCAGGCTAAACTGTAGGAGCGTTGAGATGTATTAGGTACACACTATTTATTGAGAGCTGACCTTTGGCATGCAGCATGAAAGGGAAAGAATGAGGAGAGACTGCTGCCTGATAGACACGAATTATATTTTTAACTTAGGGACTATCTGAACTTGTTTAAAGTCCACTGCAGCAGGGATATTGGGTATCTGGAGACTTA
>JADRCD010233054.1:0-19156 GCA_019843815.1 Montemys delectorum | reverse complement strand
ATAAAGTCTTTTTGTTTGTTTGTTTGTTTGTTTGTTTTGTATTTAGTAGAGTTTAAAATCTTGATTCTTACTGTGGTACAAACCCAAAGTAAGAACAATTTTTAGACATTGGATTTCATTGTAATAAAGCTGTACTTCAATGACCCTCACATCACCAAAGGATTTTACCTACATCATAGCTAAGCTGAGAGTTGACAGTTCTGCTGCATCAAGAAATGAATTGTAGGGACAATTTTTGGATATAGACTTCCTGTTATGGTCAAAGCTATTTGACTTGAGTGAGTTACTTTATTCTCAGCCCACAGAGAACAGGTTACATTCATTTAAGAAATGGTGTGTGTATTAAGATGGTCCATCCATGAAGTCATTCACCAACTGTTTCAATGAACAATGGTTCTGCTTGGAGGGTGGCACAGACATTAAGTGAGGGTAAGAATCTGGTTCATTGGCTGTGATAATTTGGAAAAGCATTCATCTCAGAGAAAGAGTAACTTATAAAGTCCTCTTCTTCAAACTTGGTACAAGAGTTACAAATATCAAGCAAAGCATTCAGTCTCACTCTTTGTTGTTCTCTTTCATACAAGCCACCTCCCAAGTTAATTGTCTATGTCTCCCTTGGGTATATAAATACTTTTGAAATATACAAGCTGTTCTGAAAACCATAGTATAGTGTAAAGACATGAAATAAACAATACTACTAATAGAGAGGCTGAGATAGGAGAAGCAAGATTTCAAGACCTTATGTTGTACACAGCAAGACACTGTCACAAACAAACAAGCTGAAAGTGTATATAGATTGTACAATATTGTACCTATTTCTCCAATTACCAAATTAGATTATTGGATGACAATCAACAAACTTCTAATTCCTCATATTTTTGGATTTCAATCAATTAGGATATGTTGCTAATATTAATTTTCATATTAGGAAAAATAATTGTCACTTCCTGTTGTTTTTGTTGTAAGAGGTGGAATTAGATTTGTGTGGATTTGTTGAAAGATTACCTTCTTGCTTCTTCTAGGGTGTAGTTTTGCTCCTTATGTTGATGTTTTCCATCTATTATCCTTTGTAGAGCTGGATTTGTGGAAAGATACTGTATAAATTTTGTTTTGTCATAGAATATCTTGTTTTCTCCATCTATGGTAATTGAGAGTTTTGCTGGGTATAGTAGCCTGGGCTGGCATTTGTGTTCTTCTAGGGTTTGTATGATATCTGCCCAGGATTTTCTAGATCTTCTAGACTATGAAAATAGTCTATGGTGAGAAGTCTGGTGTAATTCTGATAGGCCTGCCTTTATATGTTACTTGATCTTTTTCCCATACTGCTTTTAAAATTATTTCTTTGTTTAGTGCATTTGGTGTTTTCATTATTATGTGATGGAAGGAATTTCTTTTCTGTTCCAGTCTATTTGGAGTTCTGTAGGCTTCTTGTATGTTCATGGGCATCTCTTTCTTTAGGTTAGGGAAGTTTTCTTCTATAATTTTCTTGAAGATATTTACTGGCCCATTACATTGTGAGTCTTCACTCTCTTCTATACCTACTATCCTTAGGTTGAGTCTTCTCATTGAGTCCTGGATTTCCTGGATGTTTTGGGTTAGGAGCTTTTTGCTTTTTGTATTTTGACTGTTATGTCAATGTTTTCTAAGGTATCTTCTGCCCCTGAGATTCTCTCTTCTATCTCTTGTATTCTATTGGTGATGCTAGCATCTATGACTCCTGATTTCTTTTCTAGGTTTTGCATCTCCAGGGTTGTCTCTCTTTCTGCTTTCTTTATTGTTTCTATTTCCATTTAGAGATTCTGGATGGTTTTGTTCATTTCCTTCACCTGTTTGATTATGTTTTCCTGTAGTCCTTTAAGGGATTTTTGTGTTTCCTCTTTAAGGGCTTCTAGCTCTTTACCTGTGTTCTCATGTATTTCTTTGAGGGTGCTATTTATGTCTTTCTTAAAGCCCTGTAACATCATCATGAGAAGTGATTTTAGATCTGAATCTTGCTTTTCCGGTGTGATGGTGTGTACAGGACTGGCTATGGTAGGAGAATTGGGTTCTGATGATGCCAAGTAACCTTGGTTTGTGTTGTTTATTTTCTTATGCTTGCCCCCCCCCCCATTCCTCCACCCCCCCCTCCACCATCTGGTTATCTCTAGTGCTACCCGCCCTTGCTAAATCTGACTGGAGCCTGTCCTTCCTGTAATCCTGGTTGTGTCAGAACTCCTCAGAGTCAAGCTGTCTCTATGATCCTGTGATTCTGGATCCTGTGATCCTGGGCTTGTTAGAGCACCTGGGAGTGGAGCTTCCTCTGAGTCTTTTGGGACTGGCTACAGAGTTTATGACCAAAGTCTGCTCAGGGCACCCCCCTAGATAGACCGGAAGGAACCTGAGCCACTGGGCTGGCAGAGTTCCTGTATGCCTGGGCCCTGCTGGTTCCAGTTACTCCTGGTGTTGGGACAGATGTTGGGTCCTCCTCACCTCTGATCCTGAAAGTGTCAAAGTGCCTGGGAGTGGAGCTTCCTCTGGGTGTTGTGGGACTGGCTGCAGAGCTTGCACCCAAAGTCAGCTCAGGACACCAGCCCAGAGAGACTGGAAGGAACCCGAGCCACTGGGCTGGTGAAGTTCCTGTGTGCCTGGTCCCACTGGCCCCAGTTACTCCTGGGGAGTCCATCATCCTTAAGACTGCCTCTCACGAAGTATTAAGGCGTGGACAATATGTGGATAAGCTGCCTGCCACAGGGGAGCAAGAATGGCTCCCAGAGTTCACATTCCTCCCTGAAACTTCATGGACACATGCTTTGTTGTCTGCCTTCCTAGAGGGCTTCTCCTTTCTGAGCTGATAACACTTGTAGCATGCTAGGGTTTGGTAGCCCAGACATCTAAAGACTTCAAAATTCTTCCTATAAAAAGTTCTTTACAGGCTTCTGAACTGAGGGAGTAGAAGGTGAACAGATTCCCTTATAGGGAAAGAAGGCCCACGGCTATGTAATAAAGGTCAAACTTCTCTGCCCTTTTACCCAAGGCAAAGACTAGTAATTCAAATATAGGCCTATCAGGCTTTTTTCTCCCAGAAGCAAAATATCCCTGCTAATGAACTAATTTGAGGACATCAAGGCTTGATCAGGATATGTTTACACAATACTTGTGGGCAATCAGCCATTTTGTGTTGTCTATTAATAGCCAACCCTACACTAGTGAGGAAGATCCTTCAAAGATTTTACAAACTCTAGCCCTCCAGCAGAGACTGAATTTGTAGGCTCTCGGATCCCTGTCTGCTTTGCAAAGTGTCTCCTTCTGTGTGCCTGTTATTTGCATTTCCTTACCTCTAATTAAAAAACTTCTCCACCAGATGATTTTGTCTGCTGTGTTCTAGAATTTTCCTGCTGCTACTGCTTAGGCTCAAGATTTTCCCCCTGCCTTTTAATATTTTTAACTGACATAGAAAACAAACCTTATCAAGACCCTTAGATGGTAGCAGAACCATGTGGTCAGGTGATAACAGCAATGTCTCAACTGTTCTGGTATCTCCGCCCACCCCCCAGCCCCAACCCCTATTTTAGTTGTACCTTTCATTGCTGTAGCAAATGCCTGGCATAAACAATGTACAAAATAGAATTGCTATGCCCTGTGGCTTCAGAGCTCTCAGATGACTAGGACAGAGAAGAGGTGCAACTCATAGCATGGTGCTGCAAGCAGAGAGAATTCCTCCATTTCTGAGTTCCTGGTTTCATCTCCTTTAGCCTAGTACAGGCCCCCAGCCTATGGGATGGTGCCACCACATTCAGGTCAGTCTTACCCACTAGTGAATTCTCTCTGTAATGCCATCAATAGCGTATCCAGGGGTCTGCTTTAGTAGTAATGTAGGCATGTCAAGGTTAACTATCGCAGCATCCTAACATGATTCCTAACCTGACACAGAGAGATTGCCTGGTCCATCTCTTCTATACTGGTCATTTCCACTTAAAAATTCAGAGCCTACAGATAGCCACTGTACCTCTCTGATTGTATTCTCTATTGCCCTCCCTACATAAGAATGTTAAAATAGTATCTACAATGTAGCTACTAGCTTCACTGTAATGTTAGACAGGTGTTTTTCAAAAATAATTCATACAAATTATACCACAAATAGTGTGGAAATAAACACCTGTCATACGTTAGTTTAAAAGGTCAGAAGAATTGCAGCCTACATACAAGGATAGCAGCTGAGAGAAAATGAAAGTATTGTCTTTTATTGACTAATTGTTGACAGTGGTTTGGGTTGCCTGTAGGTTGTCCTCAGTCTATTCCAGGGCTCAAGTCTTCACACTAAAGCAGAGTTCCTTACTTGCTCTCTAGGTATCTCTGGAGGGAAATCTCCCTCACTGTGCTTCCACTTGCCTTTTTGACCTTAAATCTGGATTCTTAATTCTCACCCTTCACCTAAAAACAGCATCTCTCCCAAGACCCATTGTGAATGGTACTTCCTGTCTGGAAGGCTGCTAGACCTCCTGAGAAGCAACACGATGCCTTAGTAAGAGACTTTGATAATCGCTTTGTCCTTGTCCGCTAACGGCTGTATTATTTAGCCAAGTTACCTGATAATTAACACAGATCTGACCAATTAGGCTAACATTAGTGTCACCTGATGCTTGTTCTGAATCCTGCCTTCTCTGTTTAGTGCAAATTAGAGCCTGCTAAATTAAATAAATTTGAATGCCAATAGCTAAGTCTCAGGAAGTCCTGCATTTGGTGGATTTAGTAATGCTTCCTTCCCAGGTGACATGAACTCAAAAGGATGGGGACAGTCTCTTATTTAGCTCCTCATTGGGTAAAAATTTACCTTGTGCTAGAATGTGCAGAAGTGAAATAAACTAAATATCACAGACTCCAGTCCAAAGATTCTAATCCCAAGGTCATTCCTTACATAATGTAAAATACAGTATTGGGTGACTCAGGCTTTTAAGCATCTATCTCACATTTGTAGTGTTTCTGGGTTCAGGTGTCGGGTAGCAGGGAGAACCAGGGCGCATACACTGAAATTCTCGCACACTGGACTTGACCAGCTTTAATGTTTTAAAATCCACTTGATACATTTTAGATTGTTTAAACTGAATAGACAGTGCTGATTTTTAACATAAAAACACTTCGATACACTTCATTTGTAAGAAGCTGTACTTTGCATTGGGATCATTCTTGCATGTATTCTCTCTTTTAAATATTAGAAATACTACGACCCCCTCCCCCAGTATGCTTGGCCCAACAGCCCACTGTTCTGACTCACACAGATCTGACCAGTTAACTTCCCTCTCATCTCTTTCAACCTATATACTACCAAAGAGGTGCAAAGCATGTGGCTTCTATACTTCAAAACCAGAATGGTATCCCTATTAGCAACAAAATGATTTTTTTTAAAAATAAATTCATAGTTCTTCACTATTGGCTCCAAATTCTGCAGAATTATTTTCTACTATAATTCTATATGTAGTTCAGGTCTCAGGATTCCCCTGAAGACACCCTGAGCTTTTTTTCTGTTTTCTTCTATTTTCACTATACTAGGCTCTAACCAGCAATAAACAAGAATAGTAGCCACATCTAATGAGTCTTGACTACATCCACTTGATGTTCTAATTCCTTTCCAGACATTATCAGCTTTTACCCTTATAACAGCCCTGACTGATCAGGTATCATAGCCCACTTATACAAGTGAAATTTAAGGAAGCCCAGGCCATTTTAAATGGTAGTGTATGCACCAAATCCAGACCTCTGAATCATGTGCCCAATTCTGTTTCCACTTTGGCCCCTCTCAAACAATGGTTTCCCCTTAGAGGCCAGAATTCAGAGTCTGAAGAAATCAGGGAACAGAGAGTTAACGAGCTGCTCTGTGCTGCAGGTAACAGCTCACCCATCATGTATGATTTCCTAACCAGAACCTGACTGGCTGTGCTCCTTACGGAACAGGCTGACGAACGAAAGTCACTTGAGGTAAAACCTCCCACCCTGGAAGGTTATGAAAGGTGTTCCCTTTGTTTGGAACTTTTCTCTGAAGATTTCTGGGAGGCAGGCACTTCACAGGAGGCGTCCTACAGGCCACCACTCCTAAGGTGATGATCTCTGTCCCCTTTCCCTCTTACTCTCATTCTGAGGAAGATCTTCTGCAGGTTTTAAAGGAGGACCCTCTTCCCTTGAGGCCCTTAGCATGCCGCCTTTATTATATCGATGAGCTTTTACTATATTCCTTCTGCTCTTCCACCTTGAGGCCTGGTCTTGGCAGGAAACCCTTCCTCCTGATCCTCATTCCTGAAGGAGAATTATGCACCTGCTCCCTTCACAAAGCAACCGTGTAGTTTCTCTTTTCTCTTTTTTCTTTGCACTTAACCTTCCTTATGTTATTCTTCAAAGCACACACAGACATGTGCACACACACACACACACACATGCACACGAACACACACACGCACAGATGTGTGCATGGATCAAACACACATGTGCACATACACATAGACGTTCTATCCATTCTTCAAGATCCGATCCACATGATACCTACCTCCTGCCTAAAGTCCTTCCTCATCCATTCCCTTTCTCCTGTAGATTTTTCCTCTCTTCCCGAAGCTCTAGACTAGGCCTTGCCTAATAATCCATTATACTCCAGGTCTCAGTAACTGGTGATCATTTTTTAGTATTAAAATTATAATTATTTAGATTATCCCATGGATTATAAGTGTGCTTTTTCCACCACAGTTTGTTCACATGTAATTTCTGGGCATCACCTTGGAATTCTCATATGCCTCCCCCAAATCTATCCATTTTATTTACCTGTTATGTAGAAGAGTCCTTCAAGATTAAAGCCACCAGTCTTGGAAGGAAAGCTCATTAGGATGCAGAATGATACAAGGGAGATGAAAGAACAGGATGCTCTAAGCAAAGGGGAGGCTTTGCATCCTGCAGGGACACTTCTGAAGCTCCAGAAGTAAACAGCTCAAAGGCTCTAAAAGGTCCTGAAACTGAGCAGATTCACTAGGGCTCTCCTCTTTCCAAGCTTCTGTAGGTAATCAGGACTGCAGGGAGACACTCTCAGACAAATGGAGCTGCCTAGAAGAGGCTTAAGCCAGCTGAGTCACCTAGAATAGGCTCAGACCACTCGAGATAAAGGAAAGTCTGGAGGCTGCTGAGTCACTTGCAAGATGTGCCATGCACTCCAGAGTCTCAGGTTTTGTGAGTTGTTTCTCTTGTTGGGGTTAGTCTCAGTAATTTTCTAGTCAGCTGAATTTTTAGTCATTTTCCTGTAAGTAACCTATCATCCATATTTCTGTAAGTGACCCCAGTAAAAGCCATTGGTTCATCAAGTTGGATTTTGGTGGTATCTTTGGTCTGCCATTAGCGCACCATCTTGGGTGAGTAGATTTTGTTCCTGTCTCCCTAGGGACAGTACCATAGACTACCACTCACTAAACACACACACACACATTCATATTTTCAAATCAGCTGTAACAGAACTTCCTTGAGGTCTCTTCAGAATGTTCTTTGTCTATTCTGATTTGCTTCCTCATGAGACACCAGTCCACTTCGTTGTCCCTCAGTTCCTCCAGAAAGTGTCACCAGCAAATACTGTTGAGAATTCTCAGACGTTCTGTAGCAAAGATTGTCATCATGACAGAGACTTCATAGTGTGTTAGAGGAGAGAGTTCAGAAGACGACTCCATCATGCTTGAACGAGTCTCCCAAGAAAGCCAGGTCCCCAAAGCAGAGAGCCAGCTGAGGTTAGACAAAGTTTATGGCATAATGCCTTAGGGTTGATAGGAGCACTAATGCCTGGAAGTATGTTACAAAGTAATACAAACAAACTTGTGTCTGATGTTCAAATTATTGCTTAGATGAGAAATCCATTATTCTGTGAGAACTGTTGCCCAATTGATCAAACCATGTTCCCCAACTCTCCAAGAATTTCCTGAAGCCGATAATCAAGCTTGCGTTTTGTTTTTATTTGTGTTAGTCCTTTAGTCACTAGTAAGTTGAAGAAAATAATTGGTCTTATTGGCACAGGCTGGTGGTTCTCAGTTTCTTACTATGTCTTGACTCAGCTCCACTCAAGTTGTGGTGTGTATATACTAAGATCTTACTGATTGTTGTGTGGTAATAGGAATGTGATGCGGTTGCTTGTCTGCTGCTAATACTCTTTATACTCAGAGTTTAAGGCCCTAAGGTCAACCCCAAAACACTGGACTCCCCCAGAATAAAAGAACGAAGATAATGCAGAGGTACAAAGTGAAGATTGTCCGGGTGGTAGATCAAGAGGAAACTGAAGGAATAAGTCACCAAAGTTCGATGTCAGGTCAGTCCTGGCTGTCATTTTCTCTCTCTCTCTCTCTCTCTCTCTCTCTCTCTCTCTCTCTCTCTCTCTCTCCAACACACACACACACACACACACACACACACACACACCCCTCCCATTCAGGAGCACTGAGGGAAACTGAGGAAGAATATCCAGAGGGCTGCTGAGGACTTGAAACAATTGCATTTCTGTTTGCAATAACCTTTTCCTAGTGTAGTGTGAAGGCTCCCGCTCTTTAAGTGTGAAGTCTCAATAGGCTGAAGGGGGACATCTACATGCCCACACCAGTGGGTGCTTGTGGCTTTTAGAACTCTAATTATAACTCAGAGGCCATTCCCACTCCTCCTACTACTTCATTCTCTTTGATTTGCCTAACAAGATGCTTTATAAACACATCCATCAAAGCATCCCCAAAAGCAAACAGCAGATTTTATCCTTTCTTCAGGCTATTTTGTACTTTTAGAGAAACACACACACACACACACACACACACACACACACACATTTTAAGTTCATGGTAAATAAATAAGTCCACCTTTCAGTCCAGAGAAAACCCATAGTCATATGTGGATCAATTTATTTTTTTCATTACTGTGAAAGAGTAAAGACCAATATTATCATTATTGGCATATTAATACCCTCCAAAATATTTTTTTAAGAACTTGTTCATGGAAGAAATCTTCCTTTGCTGCTTGTATGGTTGAAATTGAGCATCATGTCAAATTTTACACACACACACACACACACACACACACACACACACACACACACATACTCCTCCCACCTAGGAGCACTGAGTGAGAATGAGGGAGACTACCCATAGGTAGCCATCCTAAGCCATTGAGACCACCTATTTTGAGCCCTTCCAAAGCACCCTCCAGCATGGACAAAGCCTCTCATTGCCACGAATCCTGAAGGCAGCACAAGCCAGAGAAACAGGCTTACCTCTGTCCAAACTAATCCCTTAATAGGAAAGTTTGGGGAAGGCCTGGGATAGCACATGTCTGTGAAGAAGCTGGTTTCCTATTTAGGAAAAACCAGAGTTGATATTCTTAAGCAGGGAGATGCCTATTGTGTGGGTAATTAGGAGGAGGCCCAGCTGACCTGGCAATGAGGTAGTGTGGTTAAATACCTGAAGGCAAGGAGAGCCTGGAGCGGGGATGAAAGCAGAGCCCCATCTGTCAGGCTGTAATGACTGTGCTATTTGGAGGCAGAAAGGTTTGTCTGAAGCAGCTGGTTTCTCTCCAAGTGACCTTTTAGCATTTCTGCTTTCGCCGTCTGACAGATGTGTCAACTCAATAATTTCAAAAGCCCCTGAGTAAATAACCAATTGTGAGCAAGGATGACCCAAAGCGATGACAAAATGGCTGCACGCAGCGCATTATGGAGCATAATAACAGGGGACGAAAGCAGGGACATTATCAGAAGGAAAAAACATTTTAGTCTTTATTTCGGACTAAATGGCTCTCCTAACTACACATCAGTCGATCTCTAAGGGGGGATGAAGGGGGAAATGCAGAGGACAGGAAGGGCTGCGCAGAGGTGCCCCCAGGCCTGCATCAGCCACAGGACGCAGGTGGCCTCTGGGCACTGGAAATGGACCAGCTCGTGCCAAGGAGGGCTGCGGGCCCCAGCTAATTGGTATTGTGAAGGATTGGGAACCATGGAGAGACAACTACAATAAGAGCAGGTCTGGTGGAGTTTAAAGGCTTGCAAAGAGTTCGCCAAGGCAAGGTAGGCGCAAGGGCTGTTGCAGAAGAGAGCTGAGGCCACAGGGAGACCCAGGAACCCAAGAGCTGGTCTTTGGGAATACCGATGTTTGCTCCCCACTCCGCCTTTACTAAGAAACCTTGAATGGAGGTTGGTTTCATTTGCCTCCCTTGGCTTTTGTTGTTTGCTTACGGATTGTTTGTTTGTTTGTTTTGCATCTCTGTGCCCAGGCTGACTTGGAATTTGCAGTGATCTTTCTGCCTCTGCCTCCCAAGTGCAATGGTTACAAGCCCAAGCCTGTGCCTGGATGCCCAGTTCTCACCCCCCGTTTGTCCCCACACCTTTTAAGGAGTAGCATCTCTTCAGGTTAAATACCATACCACCAAACTAAGATGAAAATCTCTTCTCCCTGAAGGAGCAGATAGTTCTGCCTATAAGTTTTGTCAGACAAGTTTGGGGACTTGATTTCTATCTTCAAAGCCCTGGGGAAAGTGGTATGAGTGCACTGGGGAGGTGGAGGTCCCAGAAAAAAAAGGACACACATGGAAGGAGCATGGGAGGGGCTAGAGAGAGGAAAGGAAAGAGGAAAGTGTATAATAATTAAAATTAAATATAATTATATTTTAATTAAAATAAAAATATTAAGGCAAAAAAAACTCTGGAACTTATTGCCCAGCTAATCTAGGAAAAATCTAAGCGTTCCAAGTGCTGTCAGAGACCCTGTCTCAAAAAGTGAGGTGTACTTTGATCACCAAAGACCCAATGCCAGCCACAGGCCTCCACTTACACACACTCATGAGCGCATGAGCACACGAACGCGCACACAGACACACACAAGGACACATAAGCAATATCCATGCATACATATGCACATGTGCACATACAGACACACACATGCACATTCATGCAGACCCCACCACACCCACAGACACACACTCACTGCGTGCTTGAATGGCGTTTGTTACAACATGAGTGCCAAGGGCTGTTATGTTCTATGTTTGTTACTTTTTAACCACTCTTTTTTCATAAGTTGCATAAACTTAAGCCAAACTGAATATTAATTTTAAAGATTGACCTTTCTTAACCTAAACTGTTATTCTTTAAAAAAATCAATGTAAACAAAGAGGTAGGAAAACAGTTTTGACAAAAAGAAATAAAAAGGGAAGGAAGGGACATGACTGCTCCTAGGTATGGCACAGGAGAAAACTTATTGTAGATAAAAGGAAGGGAGAGTGTAGGTAGAAACGAGAACATCTGTGAGAGTCCAGAGCGGACAGGACCAGACTGAGCTGGGTATGTGGGAGGGGAAGGGACAAAAGGAGAGGAGAGAGGGAACCAGGTGCAGCAGCCAAGAGGCCAAAGGTACGAATAGGGAGGATGACCAAAATGGCTTGATTATGGGGAAAAGCCTCTGAAAATGGGCAGCCCATCCCCCAGGCTGGAGAATTCAGGGTAGAGGACAGGGCATGCCGCCATACCCTGTAACTAGGGACTAAGGGATGCTGGAACAAACTGGCATGGCGTCTACTTTGGTATGTTAAATAAACACCACAGTCATTTGTCTGTCGTGGGTTTGAAACTTTAAAAGTTTAAAAGCTCTGGTGACTTTGAAATTAACCACAGTGGCAGGGTTCCCTCCACAGGATGCAGCAAACACTCTACATCAGAGTTCTCCTCCTCTGGAGAACTGTTTGCTATGAGCCTTCAGCTTGCCATGACTCAAGTGAACATGAGCAGCCCAGGAGACATTTCCATCTGACCATGAGACAGTCCCTCCTTCCTCTCTCAAATGTATATGTGGACCATACACCTTGGAACCAACAAAACTGAGGCCATCCATGGCTTGAGCCTACTGTCTGCCTACTCATAGAAGGCTTAAAAGGTTTAAGGTTATGGCTGTGTTCCTTAAAAATCAAACAAACAAACAAACAAACAAACAAACAAAAAGGAAGTGTCATCCTAAGTTTAACTTTAAAGCAAATCCCTCAAAATGCAAACCAAAGTTCCATATCTGAACCTTCAAAGCTTACTCCTCCTTAACAGAAACCCTTTAGACAGTGCCAGCTAATCTGTTCAGATGGGACACTTGGAAATGCCCCACACCCGTTCCTGACCTTAGAATGCTGCTTGTTTCTATGTTCTGCATCAGAGCAGTGCCTGCCCAGCCTGTCTACTTCTGCACACTCTTGGGAGGCCAGCTTTTCTCCCATAACTCTAGTCAAAGATTCTCCTTTCGTCCCCATTATTACCCCGGAATGTCTTACTCTTGCCTTTCACTTTGGCTTTCAGCCACACGAGACACTAACTTAAGCTCAACTTTGTTGCCATCCCACCCACTTGCTGCATGCCTTGTCTACTCAAATAGGGTAAGCAACTGCAGAGCAAAGCCTTTGTGTTAACAGAAGATAGCTAGTCTTACTCAGCCTGGTACGATACTACTCATGCACACAGGAGGTCCCATTTGACTCTAAACATCAAAGCTCTGAAGGAACTTTTGGCAGGTTTCACCACCCGGCCCTCAGCTCTCAGGTTCCCATTGAATCTGATCATACTGTACTACGAACATTTCTAAGTGCTTACAACCGTACCGGCTTCAGTAGTACAGGCTCAGAACAGTGGTGATTTTAATACACTAAAATGGTTAAGAACTTTGATTGTAAAAGACAAAAGGTGTGTAGAGATGATCTTTGGAAGACACACGTTACTGGGATGTGGTAGTGCATACCTGCTATCTCAGTGTTTGAGGAGGATGGAAACTACTAGAGCTACACAGACAGTGTCTCAAAAACAACTGAGCAGAGCCAGCTAACCAAAACTCACCACCATGGCCTTCCACACCCTCAGCTCGACCTTGAGAATCTCAAGGATGAGTAGCAATGCCTTTGTAGCAACATATCATCTGTCTGTAGTGGAGTATGTCCTAGATAGACATAATGATGGTCATCTCGTATCTATCCGGGTAGATTCCTTCAGCCACAGGAAATTTACTGGGGAAACCTCTCCAGACCTCAGATTAGAGGAGAACTGCATAAGGCGTTGGGGTTGGGCTCAGCTGTAGGATGTGTGTTTAGCATGCATGATGCCTGGGGTTCCATCTCCAGCACCGTGTAAGCCAGGTGTGATGGTGTACAACTGTGATAACAGCACTCAGAAAGGAGGAGGCAGGAGGATCAGAAGTTCAAGGTCATACAGGACTCCAAGGCCATCTGGGCAACCGAGACTACCGTTAAAGAAATGAGTTGGGCTTTAAAGCTCTGTTTTTAATAATGAGATAAAAGAATAGAACAGCTAGCTAGCTGACAAAAATGGTAAACAAGTTCAAAACAGAATAATTCACTTTCTAGGCTGCTTTCATTCTAATGCTTTAAAGAAAATGATACCGCAACTGTAAAAGACTGGGCACAAATCTTTCTAGAGGAGAGTACCTGACAGCCTTAAACGTGTTCAAGTCCAGATGCATTACATCCAAGACAATTAAAACTATTTGCAGCTGTTATTGCAGCTGCTCTTGTCCTGGGAAAAAAAAATCAGAGGGATTGGGAAAATTGCCAGAAGATCAGAGCTGAGCAAATGCCTCCCATTTCAGAAAGGGGGGTTATAAGCCAGAGCCAGATGACTTTGACATTCACACCTAACCACATTCTAAAACGTCTCCTTAACTCAATTATGTCTATGCACATAGAAATGTGGGCCTTCACCAGAGGCCAGCTAGAAGCCTCATCAAATTTGATTCAAAGCAAGTCATTTTTACACAGTTTATTAAAAGCGTAGAAAAATATTAAAGTCAATTTTCATTCAAATACAAGTTAGTTTACTTATTTTAATAGAAACAGTGTGGTGTGTGTGTGTGTATTTGTGTGTATGTGTGTGTGTGTGCACGTGCGCGCACAAGCATGCACGCATGCACGTATGCCATAGTATGTATGGGCAATAAAATGACCAACAGGACAGTCATTTATTTTAAGGGGATTTAAATCCAGTGTAATAGACTGAAATAAACATAAAGTCCACCTTCATGGGATTAAAGTCTGACTTTAGTAGAGAATAAAAAAGAAGCTAATGTGTGTATAAATACTTTAGGTAACAGATGGGGTTCGCATGGTAAAGAGTAGTAAGATGCTAGGGCAAAAGAGCAAGATGCCAAGGCAGGGAGCATGAAGAAGCTGGAGCAGAAGAGCATGAAGTAGGCAGAAGGCAGGATGCTGCACAGAGTTCAGGAAGACTGGAGCAACGATGTCCATGTTGGGAGTGAGGAATGGAGCAAGGATGGTGGGAGAAACAGGCAGACACCATCTCTGAGGTCACATTAGAGAGTCCAATTTTCTTCTAAAGTAATAGGGAGATTTCTGAAAGTAATAGCCAAAGAATACATGAGGACCTCCTCAAGCTATTTTATCTCTTTCCTATGACCTTCAGAGACATAATGGAGAGGTAGGGGCTTTTAACTGTCTGGAGAATGGGCTGCGCAATGACAATGCATCAACTTGTTTTCTAGCAAAAAAGAACTCTGTTGGCCTTTTTCCTAAGCCCCTTTTTGGATTCTTCATTTTCAGCATATTTATTAAGAACGAGGAAGATTAACTTACTAGCTACTTTTCTCGTTGCTGTGGCTCATTACCAAACAAGAGCACATTAAAGAGTTTCTTGTGGCTCATGGTTTGAAGACACACCATGTTGGAGAGGACAAGAGCATGAGGTGGCAGGTCACATTGTGTCCATGGTGGGGAAATGGAGAAATTTATGCTGGCACTCAGTTCCCTTTCTCATTTTTTCATCAGTCTGGCACCCCAGCACATGGAATAATGCTACCCACATGCAAGGTGTCTTTCCTCATCTGTTAAAGCTTCCTAGAAACATCCTCAAAGACAGAACCAGAGGAGTTTCCGTGGTGATTCTAAGTCCAATGACGTTGACACTGAAGAGTACTTATCACAAGCAAAGTCTTTTTACAAGTGACTCAAAGCTGAGACAATAAACGTGCTCAGGACTATAAGAATTCAGCTCTTAATCAGGTTGGGCTGGGGATCTGAGATGGCTAATCCTGTATGACAAATTGATTGTGTCTGGGATCAACTAAAAGGCCAGCTGCTGAGAATGCGTGTGAGAGGTTACCTCAACCAAGGAAAACCCACATTTAATATAAGTGGATAGCCCAGATAAAAGGAGGTGGAAGGATTCTTAATGTATTGCATACTTGTGTTTACTCTCAATGGCAAATTCATCTGCTCTATTGATGTCTCCAGTGCTGCTGAATTCCTTCACTGATGTCAGAACCCAGCCTCTTTAGACTTTCAACATGGACTGAAGACCATCAGCTCCCTGGGAATTCTTTAAACCTTCAACCCAGTTTGGAACTCTCAAGGCATCCAACCTAAACAACTACCAGGTTCTCAGCTTCTCCCCTGTGAAATGACCATTGTTGGACTACCTAGACCATATCACACAAGCCAACCCAACAAATCTCCCTTGTAATGTATATTCATTCTGATAGTTCTGTTCCTCCAGCAAACCCTGGGTAATACAGGGGATTAAACAAGTGAGCAAGATAATAATTTAACTTGTGTTTACGTTGTAAACTAATTTTTTATCAAAGAAAAAGGTGTACAATATAAATTTAGGTATTAACATTGGAGCTATATGATGTTGTCATGTTGATGATATCACTATGTTTGATTCCAGATAGAACATGGCCCCACCACATGACATCATTCCACACCTGGAGAACTGTGTTCATCTCCAAGACCAGACATCAATATAAAAGGAGTTGGGAAACTACAAACCATGTAATTGTTAAAAAAGAAATAACTGAAAAACTAATAGAAACCTTTAATGTTAAGGGTGTAATTCTAGATGACTGAAATGAAATCACTGTCTATAATACTTCTTACAAGGAAGAAACTTTTAGATAAATAACTTTGAAAGTTGATGGAATTGACTATATAGGCCACAGGGCAGCAAAAAAAAAAAAAAAAAAAAGGCATTTGCAAATAGAAGAGGTATTCTTGTAGCTCAAGGTCCTTATAGATCTGGAGTTGTTTTCACCCTCTTCAGAGATCACCACTGAAAATGCATACAGCTAGCAATGAGCTTACAATACTGGAAATGTTCTTGAATTTTGAGGCAGGGGACAGCTGAAAGGGAATTATAATTATAGAAGGGACAATGGTGGTGCTTTCCTACTCTCATACACTTCCTCAGAGAAGCCACCCTGACTACACCTAGCTCTGTCTCACTAAGGAAGGCAGACCTCGGGACAGCTTTACCCCTTGTGCTGGCAGCTTTATCCCTTGTTGTGAGTGGTCTTCAATTCTATTCTTAACATGTTGTGACTTGATTCTTCCTTCTACTGACCAGTCTACTAAAAGATGCCTGACATGTTTAGTCACTCTTTAGGTTAAGCATGTCAGATGTGGCAGCTGTGGCACACATAGCCAGAGGTAAACTTCAGGATGGACATTTCCTGAGGGATTTTGATATAGGTCCCAGTAGTTCCTTTGTGTCTGTCTCTACTTATGCCAATGATTAACCTCTTCTTCATAGAATCATGCTGCTACATCATGACTTGCACAGGAAACGAGTCTAACAATGGCTTCCAGTCACCCCTGACCCATCACGTAGAGCCCAAGTTCAAGCATAGCAGCAGGTACTCTTTATACATTTGTCAGGACTGCCCCCTTCCTATAACCTGGCCTACTAGAACATACAGTATCTACATCACCTCCTTAGTCAGTCTACTTAGAAACTGTCAATGCTAAAAGCTACTCACAAATTTTATCTTTGGCTCTGAGGATGACCTTCCCATACTGATGGTCTTAGGATTTTTCTGGTCTGCCGTCTTCACCCACCATTTTTAAAGAGTTTAAATGAGTGAGCTAGAAGCTCAGTCCAGCTTCTAGCATCTTACCTTCCTCCCAGTCTCTGTTCCTATATTTAGTGTTCTTCCAAGAAAATTTACTTAATGATCAAATAATCCTGATAGCTGTGCACATACCACTTTGCCCTGTTAAGTTTTCCGAGACAAAAGTCCCTAAATTGGCCCCCCACAGATCACAACAGATCTTCTCTGTTTCCATCATTACAATTCCATTCTCAGGATCTTAATTTGCAGCGTTTCCCAGCCCATAAACGTGTGCTATTGCTGCAACTTGACTAAAACAAACAAACACTAGCATATTTTCAGGAGAGTATGTGCTCTTCCTATATGTAGTTTTCCTGTTTGCTCTTCCATGCATGGCAATCCAGGGTTTTGCCAGAGCTGTTCTATGCTCTTGCTGTGGTCAGCCCCATCTTGCTGTTTGAGAAACAATGGACATGTTCCAGGTCAATTATTACTTTATCTCCCTACAGCAGTTGACATTGTTGTCCATTTCCTTCTTTTTAAAAATTTTGTTCTGCCTTAAGCTCCGAGATTTTCCTCATGAGTGACTGACTGCTTTTTACTTTCCTTGTCTCTCTCCTCCAGCCACTTTAAAGACTTATCTCAACCAAGATTTTATTCTCAGAGCTTCGCTTATCTCTCTCTTCAAGCTCTCCCTTGAATAATCTCATCCACACACCCTGTGAAGCCCCTGCTAACAGAGTGGATGACCCCCACCCTCAGGGCTCGCATCTGCTTCCCTGTGCTATCAGCTTAACTGACCAAACTCACTTCAGTGCAGCCCTCATGGCCTCAGAAAACGAGTGGAAAAAGTTCTTCTTATACACTTAAATGATGTCATTGTTTATTTGGCTTCATATTCCTCCAATATTTTGAGTCTTATGATGTGTAAGATGTGAACTAAGGTTAAGTTAATACTTGGCAGGTAAATTAGAAACTCTATCCTCAAAAACACAGTAAAAAGGAAGGTTACATTTCTTTACAACCCTTTTTTTTAAAATAAATGTAAGAATATTGGAATTATGCTAACTCTTTAATTATAGAATATATGCATCTGTTAACATATCACATTCTAAGTATATGCCATTTAAGAATATCATAAAGTTCAAATAATGAAATCAGAAGGGTATTTCTAATTACATCCAGTTGCCACTGCATTAATTGTACCTTTTAATACACAAAAATTCAAGTCTGAACACAAGGAACTAGGGATCCACATGTGCAATTTAGAAGGGGATTCTGTGAACTAGCCTTCCACCTGGAACTCCCCCAAACCCCTACTTCAGTTTTGGGCCGGTTTACTGATGACACACTGTAAGCTGCTTTGTTTCAAGATAAAGCTTCCTTGGAATTGTCCTATTGTTCTGTCCATAAACTCAGATGACTTTATCATGGGCGAGACTCTCCCTCCTCTGGCAGAGACAGGCTAGCGTCCGCATAGCCAAGTCACAGTGCTTCCTCTGCTGTGAGTCCTCAGAAGCAAGCTGCCGCTGCGATAGATGAAGTCATAAAGCAGAAATCCCCAAACAAGCCTGCATAAGCCAAAGTATCATGGGCCCAGCATATGCACAGAACACAGACCCATTATTTCACACCTGGTGCTATGCCAGGGAGATTCTAGGAGAACTGAAATAAACAGTTATTTTGACAAAGCAGTATTGTTCATTGGCATTCAGTGAATTTGCCTGAAATTCTAACAATTTCCCTGTATAAAATATCCACCCACCTAACGCTTTCTTTACATGAAATCTTATAATAGCCAACCTGTAATTACATTTCCTATTTTCATTTTTTTCCAGGAACACTGTTGGCTTCTACTGTATGAGGACTACAGTACATCTATCTCCACTAACATTGTCACATGGGTTTTATAAAATCATATTACGAAATGTGGGTCAGTGATCATGGAGTCATGTAATTTATCAAGACAATACCCAGATGCACTGTTTGACATTCGTTTTGCAGGGATGCAATCTCCTGGTGTACACGGTTCTGCCGAGCCTTCCATTCCGAGGAAGCAGGAGCCATTTGTGACTGGGGTGGGGGGAATCAATATCCAGAGTTCCACTATCAAATATTTAATGTCCCAAAGTTTTATAAGATAATATATCAGCAAAGCTGACAGGACACCTCTGTTTGATAATACATCATCTCTGCAGCCTGGCCATCTAATCACTTCTCCAGGTTCAGACTTTTAAAGCCAGAGGGCACGTCTCTTAGCCCACCTTGCCAATTTTACTAAAAGAGCCGGGTGCTCAAGTGAAGAACAA
>JADRCD010233053.1:0-20609 GCA_019843815.1 Montemys delectorum | reverse complement strand
TCAATCATCAATAGGAGGAAAGGACCTCGGCCTTGTGAAGGTTTTGTGCCCCAGTGTAGGGGAATGACAGGGCCAATAAGTGGGAGAGGGTGGGGTGGCAGGCATGGGGAGGGGGGCAGGCAAAAGGGGTTTGTTCTTGTTGTTTTTGTTTGTTTGTTTGTTTTTTGGAGGGGAACCTGGGAAAGGGAAAATTTACATGTAAATAAAGAAAATATCTAATAAAAAAAATCAAAAACAAAAAAAAAAGAAAGAAAAGCAGTTACCTAGATCATAAGAAAACCACAGAAATGTAGCTTAGAGAAATGGGTGGGACATAGTCATTGAGGTCTTAATTCTGGAGCACATACAAGCCACAAGCTATTTTATGTAGGAAAGGAGGGGTTAAATGTGTGTTCCTAAAGGATACCCAGATTGCATTGATACTGGATTGAAAGATGCTGGAGAGCATTGTACAGACCCCAATGAAGATGGGAGACATATTGGCCTTAAAGGTTATACTTACTGGCACAAAGCAGGGCAGGCCAGCAGCAAACAGGGGCAGAATATAGACAACTATTTCCATAGCTGTAGTATACAACACAGTGAAGGATGCTACATGACATTCAGATAGGGAACTCATGCTGAGGACCAAATTAAATTTCATTTTAATTTTAACTTAATTTAATTGAGTTTAAAATACTTTTTGAAATACATGATTAGAAATGCCAAATAAGCTCTCGGATCTGTAGTCTAAGAAGGAGAGCCTTTATTATAGATAAACTGATATTAAACAGCTCATAGTTGGTTATTGATGTTACAAGCATGGAGGAATGTGAGCTATCAGCTAAGGAATTGTCGGAAGAGATGGACTCATTAGGCAAATATCTGAAAAATTCTAATGCTGCAAGGGAAACTAAAGTCAGCAAATGAGACTCTGATAACAGAGATGCAAGAGAAAAACCTGAAGAAAACTAAAACAGAAAAAAAAAAGTGTTTCAAGAACCAGAGGTCAGAGCTCAATGGAGTGGTACACACTTTTAATCCCAGTACTTGGGAGGCAGAGACAGGTGAATCTTTGCGTTCAAGGCCAGCCTGATCTATGAAGTGAGTTCTAGGACAGCCACAGCTGTAGGGTGAGACCCTGTCTCAACAAAACAAAATGAAGAAAATGCAAAGAAACAGTTGTCAATAGATCGACGGTTCATTGGGAACTGTAGCTTGAGTCACGTATCCTGAATCACTGGTGCAAAGACAAGGCGACAAAGTTATGTATGAACAAATGATTCTGTACTGGCATTTCTTCTAGATAAATAGAAAATAGGATATAATATGGAAAGAGTTATTCAGGACAACTTTTAAAAATGGAATAGACATTTATGTGTGTCTGAACTGGTGGGAATGATCCACTGAAGAGAGAAAAATCTAACAGAAGGGATAATCAAAACATCTCAGTCTGTTTTTGCAGTATCATAGCAGAAAGCCTGAGACTGGGAACTTTATAATGAACATAAATCTGTTGGTTCACAGTTCTAGATGCTGTAAAGGTCACCTTCAGGGAACCAGCATCCTCTCAGAGTATCTCCCCATGATGGAAGGCAGAGAGAAGAGATAAAATCCCAACCTCACTCCCTCCCATAATGCCCATGAGCATTAGATTCTGAAGAGGTCTTAGGACTTCTATGCCTCCTGATGACCTAACTCCCCAAAACACTGCATTAGTATTAAATTTCCGATCTTGTACTCACATAATCAACTGTGGCACAAAAGGAGGACAATTTGAAATTTTACTAAGTTTCTTTAATGCTGTCACTTTAATTTTTTACAACCATGAAATGGGAGAAAATAATATCAACTGCCTTAGATTAGTCTAACCATTGAATATTATAGTGTTGGTAGAATGCTCTGTAAATTTGATGGCACACAATCCACATCATAACTTGATACATAAAATGATCCCAGAATTAATGTTGTCTAATGCAAATGAGCTACTCAAAAATATGTACTAAAGGTAAAGGAATATAATTCTGACTTATGGAATTGGATTACCATAAACATGAGAGTGTTTGGTGCACTTACCGGGTTGCAGACACCCAGCAACTTAGATGTTCAGTGCTGCTGCTATGTGGTGCTTGCTACTATGTTGATGTTTGGGGCATTTGTGTTTGCAGGGGACTATTTTTCTGCCTGGAAATAAAGTCATTGAACATCCGTGCAATGAAGAGAACCCAGGAAAGTTCCTTTTTGAAGTAGTTCCAGGTAAGATAAATTTTCTGCTCTGATTAAATTATCACTATTCTGTGTGGAGGAAAGTGAAGATGTGTGAGTCTGGTTTTGATTGTCAATTCTGGCTGAAAATTGAGAGGACAAGCATTTACTTTTGGCTATCATCTACATAGACAATCATCCCACATTTGTCCAATAGGATGTGTCCACACACACACACACACACACACACACACACACACACACACATGCTCATGGCTGCAGAATGATTCAGTTGCCCATGAGACTCTTGATTTGACCAGAATTGCTCAAGCTGTGTTGTAACGGACTGTGTAAGAGGAGTCTTATTTTAGAGGGATCCTGTGATGGAAACGACATAATGTTTCTGGTCAAATGTGTTCCCAGGGCCAATGGGTGGGAGAGGGTGGGGGGACAGGCATTGGGAGGGGGGAGGCAGAAGGGGTTTGTTCTTGTGTTTGTTTGTTTGTTCGTTTGTTTGTGTTGGAGGGGAAAATGGGAGAGGGAAAGTGTACATGTGAATGAAGAAAATACCTAATTAAAAAAAAATAAATAAATAAATTTGATTTAAAAAAAAAAAAAAATGTGTTACCAGAGGATTATCTGATAAATTCCCTAGCAAATACTTCTTTTTGAATAAACCTTTTCTATTAAGAAAAATCATTCAATGGATTATTACAAAGCACTATTTGCAAGCATTATTACAGTTCTGTCTCCACTTTGCTTGCACATGTTTGGCCCATGGAACTGAGGAAGGGTCTTCCGGGGCATCCATGCTCAATATCTGCAACATCTGTTCATCTTTCTTAGTTATTGGCTCCTACCCATTTTCGTGTATGTAGTTGAGGTCTTTTTAAATCTTAGAATCACTCAGAACTCCTCTTCCAATGCCACAGTCTACATCATTGATCAGTTCTTCGGCATCTCCTTACACCTTGATAAAAGTAGAAAAGAGTTAAGAATGCAGTTTTTGATCGAGTTGGACAATCTGGTTGATGTGATGTTGATACTGATCTCAATGCACTGTAGGGTGGGTGTGTATTGATCTGTATGGAGAATATGTAATTTGTATCAATCATGCTGGTGCAAAAGCAGCCAATCAAACATATTTTCCCAGATTTATAAGGTCTGGGAATCTAAAGTGTGAGAGCATTATTTTCCCCCTCAATGAAAACAGCTGTAGCCTTGAGTTCATCAGGCTCAAGATGGAATCCATGACTAAATGTTAATTAATGCAGCTCAAGTGCAGAAAGGTTAGTCAGATGTGTTGTATTATTTGTTTTCCCCCAGGGAGAACACATTGTAAGAAACCTGACTCTTGTTTGCCCTGTTAAAGTCCTTTTGTTCTTACTTCTTAGAGGAATATCCCTTAAGGAGCCAGATTCCAGATGTTGCAGAGGCTTTCAAGTATCTATAGAGGAAATTTCTTTCGCTATTTATTCTCTCACACCAGGGCCTGTTGGCTTTTGATCTCCAGTAAAAATGCTGGGGTCTACCTACCCAGTCAGTCTACCAGCTGCCCATAGATTTCAGCTCCCTGTAAGCCTCCGGTGTTAGACGGATATACTTGAACCTGTGTTAGACAGTGCCTGCCTTCAGGTCTTTCCAATATGCCGTGACTGGGCACAGGTTTTACAGTCAGTTCATATGCTGTAGGGCCTGTGATATACACCACAGTGAAGACTATGTGATGAGAAGTCTGACAACATAATTGTAAAAGGTGTCAGGACATTCAGCCTCGCCGATATGTTCATAGTCCTTTCAGTGAGCTCACGGCTCCGTGGAGACAGGGTGCTGTCTAAATCCTCAAGGCAATACACAGAACCCTGCGAGCTGAGATGTATAATTCTGAATGGTTATAGAGTGTGGAGAGAATTGTGACATTTGAGCCTGGGAAAGGAAGCTGGAAGCACCCACACAACAGAGAATCAAGGGTCTTGGGACAGAGTGACATTTCCAGTCAAGTACCTTGGTACCCAGTATAAGAATATGGAGACCTGTTACACATAGTTAGCATAAAATTTTTACAAAAGCATGATTATTTACAAACAACAAGATACTTGATTTGTCTTTTCAAATGAGAATGAAAATATAATATCTTTCAGATTTTCCAACTGTGGTATATTTTAACATGGAAATTGAGGGGTTACAATGGAATGTTTTCATCAATCAGAAATTGAAGGAAGAGGGATTGTAGATGTATGGCTGACACTTTGTTTTATATATATGCATACACACATATGTATATTACATATATATCATTCATATATATACAACATGAATATCACTCATATGAGTTCATATATTATGTATGTGAATGAGAAGCCTGTATTGTACATCAGTTCTCTCTGTAATATTCTCAGTTATTACTTTGAGAAACCCACCCTACACACTACACATAATGAATACGGACCCAACACACCTGTCTTTGTGGACAAAATATCGAAGTCTATGTACCCAAGACGTGTTACTGAATAAGAGACACTTAAGTCCTCTGATCCCATTGGCTCATGATGATTCCCAGCAAAGCTGGTGAGAACCTCCCACAAGCTCCTCCCTATTTATTCTAGCACTACAAGCATGTATGCACATTGTATGAGAGCAGTTTACCTTCATGTACCATATGTCTCTAGAATATATTCCTATATGAGGAATGTTGGTTTTATTTGTTCTTGCATTAGTTTGAAATGTCTAAAACTAAAAAATATTAAGAGAAATCAACAATTTTCAACAGAATTTGGAAACTAGCATCTTTGTATTATATGAATTTATATTCATTTGCATATTATATTTCTACACAGATCTCAAACTTGTAAAATACTAAGTGGAAAAACAATCTACCAAAATTAGCATGGATTTTTTAATAGATTTATTGTCCATGAAATGAATTATCTGTTTGAACAGTGCCACAAGTTACAACATCTCACTTCAATCTTTCCAATTTCTCTACTTGCTTTTTCAAAAAAAACAAAATGTCAGCCAAATTGGCAAATTTGAATGATATACGGTCAGATGTGCCAAACTTTAGGCCAGAGTGAACATTTATGTCCAAGTACTAAGCTTTTGGGAAATGTGATTGAGAAAGGAATGTTGGCAGGTTTTTACTGTACAGTCCTTGAAGAAAGAAAATGTGACTGTTCTCCGCTTCATGAAAAGTGTTTGGACTGAGTTTTCCTTGTTTTGTTAACAAAATGGACAGAATTGCTAATGGAGTAATGATGCACTGATTTTCTCAGAATAACCTCTCAGAAGAGTAGAGGGAAAAGAGGCTCAGAGCTAATGATGGCCAAAGAGGAAAAGAAGTCTCAGTGTAAGCGAGGGTCCCCGATGGAGGAGTTGGAGAATGGACTGAAGGAGCTGAGAGGGTTTGCAGCCCCATGGGGGGGGAAACAGTGCCAACTGGCCAAACCTCCAGAGCTCCCGGGGACTGGACCACCAACCAAAGAAGGGAAGGACCCAGGGCTCTGGCCGCAAGTGTAGCAGAGGATAGCCTTGTTGGACATCAGTAGGAGGAGAGGCCAGTGTAAGGGAATGCCAGGGTGGGAAGGCAGGAGTGGGTGGGTGGGAGAGCACCTTCATAGAGGCAGGGGGAGGGGAAGCAACAGGGGGTTTCCAGAGGGGAGACCTGGAAAGGGAATAACATTTGAAATATAAATAAAGAAAATATCCAATAAAAGAAAAGAAAAAATCATTAACAAGAAAATTAAAAAAAAAGAGAAAGGAAAAATAATCAGACTCCTACTGCTACGCATTGTTCAACTTCTTTCATAATGCAATGATTAAATCTCATACATTTATGGGACTTAAAAAAAAATCAGAAGTCTCTGCCCTCAGTATAGGCAGGAAGCAGCCTCCTGGCTGGTTTTTACAGCAGCCCCTGTCACCCAGCTGTGCGAGCTGTGATGCTGCTAGAGACTGCCCCTCCAATGCAACAATGTTGCGCTGTTGCAAGAGTAGCAAGCGCTCTGTGAGGTCTCTGTCCTGGTTCTGTGACTCTTGTGGCCAAAGTGGAAGGAAATCTCGCAAGCAAGCTTCCTTCTACTTCTCTGCCTTGGTCTCTGGATGTAGGATCCTGGTACATGGGTGCTGTTACCAGAATACAGCACCTCATACAGCCTGGCCTTTGTGATCTTCTCAAAATGCTGATACTACCATGGGGTGGATTCATGGGTTTTCATGTGTCTGGGATTGGCAATTCACTCCCATGGCAGGCTACACCCATTGAGGACATGGTCCTTTTGATTGGAATACAAGAGGACTTATTGTCCAGCTGCTTTCTTTCTGAGTATTTAGTAACCAGCATATTCATGTTCCCAGTCTGCAAAGAGAGAGAAACACAGGCTTTTTGCCTGTTCTCCACCCCTTGCCTTTCTTGGTGGGTCGCCAGCTGCAGTCCCCAGCAAAGCTAGTGCCAGCTTCAGATTTCATCAGGAACTCTCAAGTTGGGAGGAGTAGGAAGTTGGGAGGAGTAGGAAGCTGTGCCCTTGCGCCTTCCTAACTTCCTAAAAATTATTATATTTATTTTATGTGATAAGCGCTTTGTCTGCAGGTATGTACATGTGACATGTATGTGTCTGGTGCCCTTGGAGGCCAGAAGATGCTAGATCTCCTGGAACTAGAATTAAGTATGGTTGGTTGTAAGCTGCCATGTGAGTGCTGGGAGCCAAACCTGGGTCCTTTGCAAGAGTAGCAAGGGTTCCTAAGCACTGAGTGATCTCTCCATCCCAGCTTTCCTGACTTTCTATATATAGTAAACAACCCTGCATACCCCCAACACTTTGTGCACACCAGTAAGCCACTCTGCAGGAAGCACGTCCAGTTTCTTAGTCTTGCCTTTTAACAACCTTTGCAGGGTTCCAGCTCTAATTGACTTTCTGTCAGAGAGATTGGAAAGATACAGCTCGGTACAGCATTGCCTAGACAGCCAAGAGCAGGGCTCCATCTCTAACCTGATATCTGTCAGGGAGCTTGGAAGGTATGTGGCTCCCTACAGTATCAGTGATCAGCCAGGGTCAGGGCTCCATCTCTGACTTGATTTTGTTCATAAGCTTGGAAGGGATGTGGCTTCACACAGAACCACTAGTCTTTTCAACTTAGAATCTGAAGATTTAGCAGCACTATTCTCTTCAAGTCTGAGGCCTTCCAGGCAACTCTAGGATAATGTGGAATATAAATGCTTTATCTATAAGTATTTATAATTATGAATATAGGTATTATGATTATAGATATTATAATTATTATGTAGATGATTTACCTATAATTTTAAATCAAGTTTCTGAGAAACCTCGTGATGAAGAGTAATCTTAGGATTCTTGCTGTGAGTGCTCTCTGGAGATGGCTCACCTGTGAGAGAATGGTGGTGTAGACTAGGACAGGCAGAGCTGTCTGTCGGCCTTGGAACTGAGGCCTTATCTCAGCCTGTGGAGGTCTGGAGGCAGAATGTCCCTCAGGGTTGTTCAGAGGATCTGAACAAAGGATCTGGCTTTTATTTCCTAAGATCAACTCTTTCTTGATTATAGAAAAAGATACATTCAGGCAAGGTAATTTCCTGATGAGCTAGAGAACATTCCAGATTCTTTTGCAGGAATCATTTCATTTGATCCCTCCAGTGCTTGATGGAAATGGTATGATTACCTCTGTAAATACCTGAAGAAATGGGTACCCAGAAAGATAACTCGCTCAAGGGTGACGAGCTGACACTAACTACATCAACCAGAGTCTGCAAACATGCCCATACATTCTTCTATATCTCTGTGTGTGAGTTTGTCTGTATATGCGTGTGAAATAGTACGTTGATGATTTACAGGCAGAGTTTCAAGAGACCAAAACAGTTGTGTATGAAGGTAACTATGAGGACTTAAATGAGCTAGCGTTTTATATTATGAGCCAATATATTAGAATTTGGAGCGTATTTTCCAGAAGATAGGCATGTGAAGTTACTTGTTTTGAACTGAAATGAACAGGAGTTTTTCCTCAGCTCATCCATTAAAAATGAAAGGTTGGACCTTTGAGGTGAGAGAAGGCATTTTGATCTATTTGAAACTGTTTACACATTTTTTATAAATTAATTTAGTTTTTACACTCTATATTCCAATCCCCGCCCCCATCCATCCTCCAACTGCTCCATATCCTACACCTCCTCCTCACCCCCCTGTCTCCATGTGGATATCCCCACCCCCACCCCACCTGACCTCTAAACTCCCTGGGGCCTCCGGCCTCTTGAGGGTTAGATGCATCATCTCTGAATGAACACAGACCCAGCAGTTCTCTACTGTATGCATGTAGGGGGCCTCATATCAGCTGGTGCATGCTGTCTGTTTGGTGGTCCAGTGTTCGAGAGATCTCGGGGGTCCAGAGTAGTTGAGACTGCTGGTCTTCCTACATGATCGCCATTCTCCTCAGCTTCTTTCAGCCTTCCCTAATTCAACAACAGGGGTCAGCTGCTTCTGTCCATTGATTGTATGCAAATATCTGCATCTGACTCTTTCAGCTGCTTGTTGGGTCTTTTGGAGGACAGTCATGATAGGTCCCTTTTTGTGAGTGCTCCATAGCCTCAATAATAGTGTCAGGCTTTGGGACCTTCCCTTGAGCTGGATCCCGCTTTGGGCCTGTCGTTGGACCTTCTTTTCCTCAGGCTCCTCTCCATTTCCATCCCTGTAATTCTTTCGGACAGGAACAAATATAGGTCAGAGATGTGACTGTGGGATGGCAACCCCATCCCTCACTTGATGTCCTGTCTTCCTCCTGGAGGTGGGCTCTATAAGTTCCCTCTCCCTACTCTCAGGCATTTCATCTAAGGTCCCTCCCTTTCTGTTTACACATTTAAATGCATCATAAAAATGAACACTAAGTAAAGCTTCCCAGTTACAAACCTATTGCAAGCATCTCTAAGGTCACAGCATGGTGTCATGACAATGTGGAATTAAAACACAGTTGACAGAAGTAGTCTTACCTGCTAGGAACAACTGTCACCAAGTTATTGTCCTGTGAGCCCCCAAAGCCCAGTTCTCTTCCTTAGACAATACACACTAAGTGAATTGCTCCCAGGCTCTTTCCACATGTCCTGTATGCACTGGGTAAGAGACTGCCCATTGTCTAAACACCAAGAAACATGTTCGATGTGAGGCCATGCTAGGCATCAGTCTTCCAACCACTCAGGACCCATTATAGATCTCAAAGCCTATTGCCAGCATCCCAGACTCTCATCGCCCATTTGGGACCAGATACCAGAGGCTGTCTTACCTGGTCCTTGTCCAGAGAGAGAAAAGAAGAGGTGGAAACAGGAGGAAACGGGACAAGGAGTAGGGAAATCTTCCAGAAGCAGAAAGGATAGTGTGATCCATCTGAGGTGAGGTTCAGTTAAAACCCTTCGGGAAGAGAGCAATTACCATTTACTGTACCTGTCCTCGTGGACATGCTGGTTATTTCCAGTACCCTCACACAAATGTGTGAATCCTTCAAGTTTTTGGTAACAATAGATTAATCCTAAGTACTTTCCGAGATTTCACAGGAGCTAAGTGAACAGCTAGTAAACATAGGCATTCAGAAAATAGAATAAATGCACTACAGATCCTTTTTCTTTCTTTTCCTTTCTTTTTTTTAGACCAAAAATGTGTCTAATCGTGTAAACTTTTGACTCTGTAAACGTGCCCTCCGATCATGGACATGGTTTAGATCCAGGCCCAAAGACTTTGTTAAACACTATAATCAATGTCTTTCAATTGCTGGTTCTGTGTTTAGATGTTTACTTCTCTCTATTTCCTGCCCCATCTTGTAACATGCTCACATAAACATGATAATCTTTCTACTGTGTCTCGTTCCTGGCTAGCATCAGAAGTGTTGTCAGTCAGACCTTAGCTCCCCGGTTTGATTTTTCTTCTCGTTTCACAATGTGAAACTCCTTGGCTCTATGTCATACATGTACAAGACAATGTTTTCTGGGTAGAACATTTCATAGGTCTGGAGTTTGTAAACGTTTTTATTTACCAAAGTTTGAATCTGCTCAGGCAGTCGGTACAGCTGTGTTACATTACAAGCTAACCGAGAAATAAATATTTCTAACAGATGTTTCATGGGTGTCTCTGGGAAAGAAAATACTTGGCTAATTTTCTGGTTTAGGAAGGTGATTGTGTAATATCGCCAATGGAAGATTTATCAGTCATGTCTGTGTTTGTGACTCCTGGGTTGAACACATGATATCATTTGATATATTAACTTACTATCATTTCAAAATGGAAGTCACAGGCTGAGAAGATGATGGATCGGTAATTAAGAGGTTTTGCGCTTCTTCCAGAGGACCAAGTTTAATTACCAACACTCATTTTGGGTGGCTCACAACTGCCTGTAACTCAAGCACCAGGGCAATGCAATGCCTCTGGCTTCTGTGGGTACCCCTACATGTACATGCACATGCTCACACACAGATACACACAAGTGCATAATTAAAGATAAAATAAAATTTACAATGCAAGTCAACATTTGCCATATGTTTTATATGTAAATATGGGGATACTTTGGGTTTTGTTTTAAATTACATGCATTTATAGGTGTCTGTATACATAACTTCAGTGCCTGCTGAAAACAGAGAGGGCATTGGATCCTCTGGAACTGCAGTTATAAGCAGTTGTGAGCTGCTAGACAAAGATGCTGGGAACTGAACTTGGGTCTTCAGCAAGAGCAGGATATGTTCTTAACCACTGAGCAATCTCTCCACTGCTACAGGGAAACTTTCAGTAAGTGGTTTAATGTAAGATTTGGCCATTGTCTTGGTCACTATTTCAATATGCTGCTAAGGCATCTACTTGGACAATAGCGCTGTGAATTAAACTCTCCCCTCCCCTTTCATCTCAGAGCTATGTTAAGATCCACTGAACAGTGGCAGTGACCATCTCTGTCTGCCTGGTTCTGTAGGCAGCTCTGCAGTCTTCCGGGAGTGTTCAGACCATCTAGAGAGCAGGAGTAGGAGTTGCTTGCGCTATAAAAGCTGTATGTTCGCAAATGCTCAGAACATGAAGTCAATGCATTGTTTCAATCTGCATGCGGGCAGCTCTACATTCTTTTCCTTAGAACAAGTTTTCAGGATTTTGTTTTGCTTCCCAGTTCTCTTCCTACATAAAATACCTTGCAGTGGACTTTGGAGGGGGCTGTTTGCATGCCAGAAAGAGAATGCTTTGGATATTTTTTCCTGCTTTGATATTCTTGCTTGTGTCATTTGAACGAGTGGCCATTTATAGCTTTTATGAACCATGTGCGCATATAGTCCCACTGCAGGGACTACACTGTGGGCATGCTGCTTCAATCCCTATCACTCTGCTAGATCAAAGATCAGGGAACATTTTCTGGAAAGAACCAGAGTTAATACCATGGGTTTTTCAGACCTAGGGTCTCTGTCCCCCTACTCTGCTCTGCTATAGTAACACAAGCTGATGAGTGTGTCTGGCTGAGTCCCAATACAACTTTGTTCATCCACTCTTTTTTTTTTTTTTTTTTTTTTTGAGACAGGGTTTCTCTGTGTAGCCCTGGCTGTCCTGAAACTCACTCTGTAGACCAGGCTGGCCTTGCACTCAGAAATCCACCTTCCTCTGCCTCCAAGTGCTGGGATTAAAGGCGTGTGCCACGACTGCCTGGCTTGTTCATCCACTCTTAAAAGGGGCCCCAGACAATGTATATGCCGGTAACTGGTACACCATCCCATACTAGGAAAGCTAAGGTTTGTCTTTAGTTTGAGGTCACTTTGTGATACATGTGAAATTCATAGCAGTCTGGGCTACTGTGAGACCTTATCTTAAATAAAAACAAAATTAGAAGATTAAGGTTGATACCTCAGTCGGTAAAGTGATTCCTGGAGAGCCCTAAGACCTGACTCTGATCCCCAGCATCTACATACATAGCAGAACATGGTGCTACGCCAGGAACTCCATTCTGGGAAGACAGGGATCCCTGGGGCCCACTGGTTGGCCAGCCTGGACTACTTGGCAAGTTCCTACCTGTAAGAAATGATGTCTCAAAAAAGAAGAGAGCCAGGTCTCCTGGGAAATCATATCCAAAGTTGACCTCTGCCCTTCATGTGAACATATAGACATGTTCCTTCCCACAAGAGTATGTGTGTGTATGTGTGTGTATGTGTATATGTGTATATACATATGTATGTGTATATACATATGTATACTTGCACATAGGCAGATACACAGTCACACAGAGAAAGAGAAAGATGAGAGCAAAGGGGAGGGAGGAAGGGAGGGAAGGAGAGAGGGAGAAAGAGAGAAAATTGAGGCGAAAGGGTTGCTATTAGATTGAGGCCAGCCTAACTATGTTATGTCGTATTCTAGGTCAGTGCTGGCTACAATGTAAGACACTGTCTGTCTTAAACCAACCAAGCAAAACTGAATAAATAAATTAATTTAAAAGAACTATTATTTCTCTTTTGATTTCTTTTGCAACCACTTAAAAATGTGAAGTATGGCCCATGGGCCACAGTTTTCCGATCCCTGAGCTAAATTTTTTTTTAAAAAAGTAGAGCTACAAGAAGCACATGAAAGACACTAGTAGAAAGCAGCGGTCTTCGCTGGTGACACCGGATAGGGTTAGACTTCAGAGGCAGCCTGCCTCGGCACCGCATTGCTCCTGCCACAGCCATGCTGGGAGAGTGACTGTCAACATTTTTATTTAGAAGGGCCATCTCTGAATAACAGATTAAAGTACCACGCTGAACCTGAAAATATCAGTGACCAAAGTAAGTCTGTCTCAGCCTTGATCCAACTCCTCCAGAGCTAACTGTTCCTTCCGACCAGCACTAAAGTCTGTGAGACTTAACGCGATGACGGTCATGTGCATGTGATTAGAAGCTAGCTATTTCCCACGCTGTGTCCAGTCCACTAATGTTCGGGTGGTAATTCATGTGGATTCTGACCTGGAAGCATTCACAAGGTCAAGTAATCTTAAAATATCTCCTAAACTGCCATTTTTACATATACATTAGTATCTTACATTGCTAGCTATCTCTCATAATAATGTAGCCTTTTGTGGACAAATCAAGTAAAATTAACAAGCTTCTCTTCCAGGCTGTTTCCTCCCATCTCCACCAGCTGTCAAGCTTTCCCTGCCCATCCCTCACCCCACTAAGATCCCATGAACATCAGCATGGGAAACACTTGTAGCATATTCATATTTAATGCTTGCTGAAATTGCATGCACATATATGTACACTTCGGGTCTTGTCAGGCTTTAAATAAAATGTTTTTTTTTTTTAACGTGATGTGGTCAGTATGGTTTCTCTCGCTGCAATCAGTGGTCCCCACTCTCATTCCCTATGCTAATACCAGGCTTCACACCCACCCGAGCCCACGAGCCAGCATGTGCCATAGACTTCTCCCACCAGTAAGAATACAGAGTGGTATGTTCTCTAGATCTAACAGAAGCCAAATAGCTGTGAGCTGGGGAAAAAATGGGAACGACGTTAAGGTAAATGTCGAAGAGCCAGCACCAATGGGAACCATAACTTCTTCCCCCCCAGTACTGACATTTGCTGAAGTTTTATCCTCTCTTCCCTTCCTGGAAGTGATAGAGATGAGAGATGATGCCTGCCACCCCTAACACTTAGCACAATGCCTTCATAGAGGGCACAGCCGATGTATGTCTGCAGCTTTAATGAGCAAAAGTGACCTTGGTTTTTTTGTGACCTTGTTTTTTTTTTTTTTTCTGAAGACTGACTGTACCAGTCTAATCAAAATTAGGGCCTTTCAAGTCTGAGTTATTGAACTGGATCATACCTGCTTTCCACACTGCCATAAGACACTGGAGACTCAAGAAACTCATTAATTTCCCATACCGTGTACTCTTTTCTCTTTAAAATCTGGTCCCCCTGGCCTCATTACTCAGTCCATCGCAAATATAAAAAAGCCAGCAGTGTCCTTTATTGCCTTGGTGACAGAAGCTATTTGTTAGTGAGTTCTTTGCCTGAATAATTGTATTTTCCTTGCTCATAGTTCTTTACGGGTTGGTTTTAATTATGCATGCTCAGGCTGCTTATGCTCACCTGCCTCTTTGATCCAATGATCGAAAAAAATCATTGTAATTGGACGAGGCTGAGAAAACAGACAGTCAAACAGACCCAAACAAATGCCAGAGCTCTTACATTAAATGGAGTTCCTAGAGCAGTTTCTCTCCTGTGGATGGGCATCTTGAAGGGGCTTAGCTGGAACAAAATCGTGTTCGAATCCGCTGATGGCTGGTAGAGAGAGCAGCCAGTAATTTAAGGAAGATACGCCTCTCAGGAAATAAATATTGGTGAAGAAACAGGTTTGTGGCCAACAGCTGCTGAAGGATGTGGAAGAATGAGCTGGAGGTGACTAGCAAGTCACTGGCTCCATCCATCTTCAAAGGCCCATGGCATCAGTCCTAGAAAGGCCCCAAAGGCATGGTCCACTGGAGTCTTCAGAGGTTTTATGCATCCAACAATGTGTACTCTCTCCTCAACACAAATAAGACAACGGACAGCTGAAGTTAAAGCCACGTGTAAGAACCCTGGCTGTTTTATAACTTTGTCTCATCCCTAAGTTTGCTTTAAGTGAATGTGGTTAGAGAGAGTGGATTGTGCTTGACCTACCAGAGAGTCACCAAAGGAAGAAAATGAGGACTTGGTTGTCTAAGGAGAGCTACCAGGCTCCCTGGAGGCCAGTGTAAGAAAAGTGGTGAAAAGTGGATATTTGACAACAGGAGGATCGCTCAAAGACTAGGCAGGGAGATGGAAACAGAGGGAACACTGAGCTCTTAGGACAACAAGTCATTTGGCAGACACCGTGCATTAAGTCCTGGTGTAGGGACAAAACGGTATTGCCCTGGACCCTAAATCTGGCAGGGATTTAGACTATAGAAGGGCAGTGAGGCCTTGCCAGGGCAGCAAGTGTGTGTGCGGCTGGGATTTAAAAGTAGTGCTATATTTTGATTTTATAACTACGATGTCAAGAATTTGGGGCAGAGAAAATACTGGCAAACTTAAGAAGGTCTGGAAGTGATACAAACCACGAGAAGCTTTTCTTGTGATCTGCTCCTTGATCAGCACAGGTCATAGCACAGCCTTGTGTGTATCTATGATAAGGAAGAGGCGGGGGTGAAGAGTGTACAGGACATGTATTATCCTCCTGAAGCTTTCAGAACAAGTAATGTAAGCTGAGCTCTAAACAAGAGAACTGTGTTTTCTCAGAATTCAGGAGCCAGACACCCAATATCAAGGTGCTTCCAGGGCTGTCCCTTTTTGGTATCTATCTTTGAGTTGGTCCCTCCTGCAGTATCTGTCCTTGGATTGGTGCCTTCTGCAGTCTCTGTCCTTGGATTGGTGCCTTCTGCAGTCTCTGTCCTTGGGCTGGTTCCTTTCTCAGTCTCTGTCTTTGTATTGGACAGCAACCATCTCTGTAGCACTGTGTCTTCATAGGATCTTGATCTTTTGCCTTTCAGTGTCCTGATTTCTCGTGAGGATGCTAGAATGTTGGATTGACATCAACCCACACTGACACATTTAACTTAATGACTTCTTCAAAGACTTTACTTTAAAATTTAGGAAGCCAGAAGTCTTAAATTCTGAAGTACTACTGTGTATATTTGCAGGAAACACATCTCAGCCCAGACCAGAATACTCAGCCCATGCCAACAGGGGAGATGGGACCCGAGTTCCCTTCTAGGGGGTCCTCACCTATTTTACCCAGACTCTGATGCACACACTTTGTGCTGTGGCTCAGAACCCACCTGCCCTTCCCAAAAAGACCATGCCAGTAGCACTAGGGATGTGCCGTGGGGGACGGGGCTACAGGAAAAACGCCTGTCTTAGATACATACTTTTCCTTTCCTGAAAAATGCCTCAGGTTTAAATATTTTTCAAGTTTTATTCACAGATTTTTAATTTTATTTCAACATTCTGCCAACAAAAAATAGACCAGACAACTAGCCATTAGTCTTCTTGCTGGTTTGGTCTTTCCCCATTTAAACAAGGCTGATTTTGTTTGTGAACAAATTCCTCTTGCAAGTGGCACACAGTGCATTAAACACCTCTGTGCATGTATAGTCAGCAACAAGCAAATGACAGGGAGCTTTCCCTCCATCTTCCTCAGGGATCCAAGTCTTCTAGTCTGACTTGCCAACATGTCACTAAGATGCTGAGGAGCAAGGAGGGTCAACACACGCAATTAAAGGCCTTCTGGAAAACAATTTGTGAGGGGCGGGGCAGACGCAGGGCTCAGCTCCTGGGCACCAATCCTACTGTCTTCCTCATTAGTCATTTTTCCTGATGTGTCACTTGCTTACAGGAATCACAGAGAGATAATGACTAAGCCGTGCTTAGAGGCTGTTTGGTGCTGATCTGTTGACTGTGATTTATCATAATGGGCTCTTTGATTGAAAGATAAATGCTTCATTTCATGGAGGCAAATCAATTATTTTTCAATAGTTTATTTATTGAGTGTTTTGTTTTTGGCTCCCACGTAATTGCTTGAGCCTACTTAATTTCATGCATATCCCTCAACTTCAGAACTGTACAGGCAAAGTTACTTGTATTCCCATACAATCTCCTCCTGTATTCCAACTGAAAAGCTGTTCTGTCCCTCCTTGTCTACTCCTCTTTCTATCTCAAATTCATCTGCTGCTTTCTTCTCAGGAATTTGGCTCTGCTGATGTCTTGTTTATTTTTATGTAGCATTGCCCTCTATATTTATTCTCATAAGCAATTTTATTGAAAAGCAAATTAATTGCCACCCCATAGGAAGAACAATATCAACTAACCAGACCACCCAGAGCTCCCAGGGACTAG
The DNA here is from genome assembly GCA_019843815.1 of Montemys delectorum. NCBI lineage: Eukaryota > Metazoa > Chordata > Mammalia > Rodentia > Muridae > Montemys > Montemys delectorum. The sequence goes on along the minus strand of JADRCD010233053.1, from coordinate 3,592 downwards.
ACCACAACCAAAGAGTACACATGGTTCCATCTGCATATATAGCAGAGGATTGCCTTATCTGGCATCAATGGGAGGGGAGTCCCTTGACTCTGTGGAGGCTCGATGCCCCAGCTTAGGGGGATGCTAGAGCAATGAGGCAGGAGTGGGTGGAGGAGCACTCTCATAGAGACAAAGGGGATGGGATGGGGAGTTTATGGAAGGGAATCCGGGAAGGGGGATATCATTTGAAATGTAAATGAATAAATAGATTAATAAATAAAAATAGAAAAGCAAATTAATCTCATGCATCTTAAATTTTAAAGCAATGAGCGTTCAGTCATACGTCTGCTTGATGCTGAACAGCTGTCTCTTGGCTCATCTTCTCTCAGTAACCATCAGCTCAGTTTTCTCTTCTTGCACCAAGTGTTCTTTGCCCTCTCTTACAGCTCATGTCCGTGCTTCAATCCACTTCAGCTCCTGAAGAAGACTCTCTTACTGATATCATTGGTGTGAGCAAATGTTTCTGGGTAGTTACTGTTTGGGTTCCTGTAAGATCTGCCCATTGCAATGGCTTGGCAGGGCTGATGACCCCGTTTCCCAGTCCATATTCTTCTCTTCCATTGGCTTCAGGACAGCACACCTCCCTCTATGTGATTATGTCTAACACTGGAGAACATCACAACCTGGAATTATCAGATGACACAGTTTTTGTGAGTGCCTGCAGCCGGTGTCACTAAAATGAGGATGGTAATTCTTGTACATCAGTCCCATGAGTTTCTATCCACTTCTCTAGCTTCTTTCTTTATTATGACAGGGGTGATTTTAAATTCAATGTCTGCTTCATTTGTCCTGAACAACTGAAGTTTCCTTCCCCCTGCTATTCACTATCACCGGATTGACCTCTTTTACATATGGGCTCACTAGGAAGTCTGGCCTTGAGTTCAAGACACCCCTGCTTCAGTCTCTCTGGAGCTGGAAGCACAGACGTGTGTACAAACACTCTCAGCAGGGTATTGTTTTTACAATCACTTAGGTTTGTATGAAAAGCAGAGAGTTCTCATATGCAAAGTAATATTTTATATTCAGACATGATCCTCATCGACAGACAGACAAACAGACAGACAGACAGACAGACAGACAGACAAATAGAGGCAGGGGAGATGTCTTTGCAGTTAAGAGAATTTACTGCTCTTGAAGAGGACCCAGATTAGATTCCCAACACCCATATTGTGTCTCACAACCATCTGTAACTCCAATTCCAGGGGATCTGATACTCTCTCTCTGGCCTTTATGAGCACAACATATGTGTGTTTCACAGACATACATGTAGGTAGAACACTCATATAAATAAATCTAACTTTTTAAAAGACAGATTTATAAGCCCCTATATAAGCTATCTCTAGTAGATTTCACTCTTCTCCATGGCTTTCACATGTTTGGTCACAGCTCTCAGTTTCTAAGACAGCCACACTTTCCTCGTGTCTGGAGCCTTTGTGTTTCCCTCTCCTGACTTAAGACTGCCTTCTTCCCCATCTAGAAGGGGAAAACAAGCTTGAGCTCATCTCTCTGACCTACCGAAACTGTACCCCTTATTTGTTTTATTATTTATGTTATGTAAGTTTGTCTGTCTGTGTCTGTGTGTGTATCTGTGTCTGTGTGCATACATGTATTTGTGTGTGTGCATGTCTGAACCTCTGTGTGTTTGTCTATCTGTCTGTCTGTCTCTCTGTGCCTATGTGTATCTGTGCCTGTGTCTGTATCTATATCTCTTTGTGTCTGGGTATCTGTCTGTATTTGTATGCATTTCGGTGAGTATGTGTCTTATTCTGTGTGTGTACATATCTGTGCACATGTGTTTGTATGTTTGTATCTTTCTGTGTGAGTGTCTGTGCCTCTGTGTGTATGTGGTGGTCTGTGTGTGTGTGTTGGTCTGTGTGTGTCAGTCTCTGTGTCTGTGTGTCTGTGTGTCTCTGTGTGTGTCTATGTCTGTGGTTGTGCTTGTTCAGGAGGGCGCCTGTAGAGGCTAGAAAAGGTCATTGGATCCCCTGGAACTGAAAGTGCAGGTGGTTGTAAGCTAGTCAATATGGGCCCTAGAAACCAAACTCCAGTTCTGTGCAAGAGCAGCAAGTGCTCTCAATCACTGAGCCATCTTCCCAGCCTTGCCTGTGCTTCTTTAGGGACATGTATTCCTAACCAAGGCTCTCAGCATGTCTCCATCTACTTTGAAGGCCTATAGCTTTGTCGTTTGTCTCTCAACAAGAATGCTAAGATCCAAAAGAACTGGGAAGAAGGTTGGTTTGCCATTGTGTTTCTAGCACAGCAAACTACCTAACAACATACTTAATAAATATTTAGTATAAAAAGGAAGGAAAGAAAGAAGGAAGGGAAAGAAAGAGACACGGGCTAAAATGTGGGGATGGTAAATACCCAATAAAATAGGGAATGGTAGATAACCAGAAGCCCGGAGTACTATAGTAACCTGGCAATTCATTTCAGCCCTACATTTGAGTTAAGATCAGGGACACACAGAGCTGGGCATGGTGCTGCAGCCTGCAATTAGGAAGCCAAAGCTGCAAGAGACTGGAGAGAAACCCCGGGAGGACTTGTCTCACAAGTAAAGGTCTGGAAAACAGACCTTACAAGCCAAGTTCTTGTCCTTATGGAATTGTTGTTTACTATCTGAATGAACATTTGGTAGAAGCAGTCTCCCCTACAACCATTTTGATAAACTGATCTCATTTTGAGGGTGTCAGCCTAGGTAGGAAAGGTGAGGTTCTCTCTAGACAAGGGAGCATTGCTAGGTTAGGTGGTGTGTGTGACTGTTGGCACTCAATATCACACAAATGAGCAAAGTGATCTCTATAAATGAGTCCCAGAGCCTCCTTCCACCTCTGTGTCTACCTTCTCCTCAACTGACCTTCCAGAAAGCACTCCTGGTTATTTCTAATGCCCTGGGCCCCCCATAATGAGTGTTACTAACATCTTTCCTATCATTTCCCCTCTCTAGATGTGTAAAGAATCAATTGGGGTGAAACCACTCAATGAAAAGAAATGAGATGGTTTATATTCTGGTGTTAAAATATGAATTTCTTCTGTCAGACTCCATTATTTCCTTTCTTATGTGATGGAAGTCTATCCCTGAGCCACATATGACTCCTCTCCTCACCCAGGAAGATCTAGTATACAGTGTTAAGTCAACCTGACCTGCTTGGTCCATTGTCTATCTGTTCGCTTCCTTGACTTGGTGCCTCCTATAATATGAATGGCTCCTTCTGCATTTCGTGCCTGCTGGCAATGGCACTGCATTCCTTGTCCAGGCCACAAAGCCTCAGGGCATCATGGATGCTGCTGCGAGACTACTGCTGGTGAGCTGCTAACACACAGGAGCTGTAGACATCGGCCTGGCTCTGTGCTCTGTCCAGTGACCTGTGACTCAGTTATAAGATAGGAGCCAAGTGTAGCTCACAATGTTAATCATAGCTAAAAATACTACTGCCTATCATGGGAAATTATTTCGAGATGCAAGGAGATGTTAATATAGCAACTCTGTGAATCCTACACCTTTTGTATATTCTGATTGCCATCACATTTAAAAATGCTCCCTCATTGCCAA
>JADRCD010233052.1:0-23630 GCA_019843815.1 Montemys delectorum | reverse complement strand
TCTCTCTCTCTCTCTCTCTCTCTCTCTCTCTCTCTCTCTCTCTCTCTGTGTGTGTGTGTGTGTGTGTGTGTGCATGTGTGTATTATAGTTATCATTTAATAATTTAATAAAAAAACTAATAGAAAGCAATCTTATACAACAAATAACCACCATAAAACTTGAAAACAGCATGCATATAATGTGATAGCATGTAGCTATTGTATTGTTTGCTCTTCTGAGCAATCTATTGTATTGTTTTGGAATCATTTGTATTCTGTACTAAATCTCTTGGAAAACTATCTTAAATTTTTCTATAAAGTACCCCTCTTTCCTTCTGGAGGCAATGTTTTCTTTACACTTCAAAAGAAAAACAAAAGGTAAAATCTTTTGTTAGGGACAGTTAGAAGACACAACAGGATAAGTAGAAATTTAAACCTTGAGTTCATTCCTGATCAAATTAATCAAAGTAGAAGTACTAAGTTTTCTTTACTTTATTGAATGTTGACACAGTTTGGTGCCAATGAGGTTGTCTTTAATGAGTTTAACTGACATAACACAACACTTACCCTGTCCCAGATCTTCCCAAATGTACTAACAGCATTCTAGGGTAAAGCCAATGGTTGAAAATTTAAAAAACCCATGAACTCTATGTAAGGAGTAGTAATTAGGGAAGTACAAAGGACTCAAGGAACCTGCTGTTAATTAAAGCTTCTGAAACAGATCTGGACATATAGGCTGCCAAACTCTCAGGACAATATATTTTCTCTGAGTAAAGACCTAGCTATTTTAGTCCCAGCAACTCACCAAAGCATGTCTCTTTTTAAGCAAAAATTACAGGAGATACTAAAAGGCAAGGGATATATAGTTTGCAGACTCAATGAGTATAACAAAAGAAAACTCAGATGTGATAATATCATCGATTTTAGAAAAATCATTGTCTGCTTAAAACATTTTAAAGATGATAAATAATGTTAAAAGATTTCATCACAGAAGTAAAAATAACAGAATAACAAATGGGCAATGTTAGTCAAGAGAAATGTGAAATCATTTAGAAAAAGAAAAAAAAAAGATACTAGCGCTATTGTTTTGCTCCTGAATGTTCTGTAGTTCTATATGTTGAAGACATTCTGTCAAAATGGTGAAACCCAAAGTTCTGTAAATAGCAACCCTTTAACCCTTACAAACTTCTCGCATATGGTTAAGTGACTGCAATCACTTTGAAAAACTATGTGGTGCAATCTGCTTACAGTTGCCACATCCATATTCTATTAGCATGAATTGTCTCCAGAGAATGAACACACATATGCACTAAATATGCACAGGAGTCTTTGCAAGAGCCATATGCTCACAGCTCCAAATTGGAAGCAATTCAAGGTCTAACAGTATTACAGTGATGAATGCCACTCAGCTATTTCAGTAGCATGAATGAGCCTCTCAGTCACAATGTGGCATGAAAATTATTAAGCAAAAAATTCAGAAAAAAAGTATGTGTGTGAACATATGTAAATACTAATAATTGTATGTGAACATGTTTGTGTGTGTGTTTAAATAAGTCCCAAAACATATTTTCTATGGTTTTAAATGTTTCTAAATTCAATTACTTTCATTTAATTCTATTGTATTGAAATACTCCATAACAGTTTGATTTAAAAATTCATCATAAGATTTGAAAATATACTATATGACATAACCATATTTCTATTCACGCAAAAAAAAAATCCTAACTTTATTACTTTTACTCTCCATAGTAAGAGATAACTGGGAGCCCATTGTATGTTTACATGCACAAAAAAATACCCAGTTTCAATAATTTGAAATGATGGTTTTGGAAAATCTACTGATTAATTAATTCATTAGTATGACGAAACATTTTAAGACTAGTTAAGACAATTTAATATGCACTCAAAAACACACAAGATACAATATAGAAAGAGGCGTTTATTTGAATCTCTTGTGATATAGAAATGTGAACACTTATAAAATCCTGTGAAATACCACTCAACAGTAATTTTCTTTAAAATCTGTTTTGTCAACATTCAAGTACTTTGGAAGATGTCACGTCCTACTGGTAGTAGCTTGCAAAAAGTATATGAAAAATTTTTATTAAACACAACATATGCTTCATTAAATTACAAACAGCCACAATGGCTATTTGAAATCAACTTAAATTTTCTATGTTTTTGGGAAAAAAATGTTTCAGTCATTTGATGTTTGATTGACAAGAGAAAACATACTAGGACCAAAATTTTTTAACTGAATTCTGCCAAACACCATGTTGGACACTTACATGCCCCATCTTAATCATTACTGTAACCATTCAAAGAAAGCAATTTTACTGTGCGTATTTTACAGTGGAGGCAAGGAAACAAGTAAAATTTGATGAGATAGTGGAATCACCAGAGCTCCATGATCTGCCTGTCTAGCCCTGTTGTACAAAGAGAGAACCAAAGTGGCAGTCTTTAACTCAGTTGTTTCATATTCAGAATGAGGAGGTTTCATGTCTAGAATCTATGATCTTAATTAGTATAGCCCATTACTATACTTGAAAACTTTATTAGCATATAGTATAAAAATGGAAGAATATCATAAAATAGAACACAATAGGAGAATTAAAGGTTTAATACAAAGTTATGTAAAATTCAAAAGAAATGAGATTAGGATGTGCCATTATGGAATCCAAAAGGATAACAGGTAGGTAGAACAGCTGGTAGAGGAAAGGTGACATAGTACAACTTCATCAGACTAGGAGAGCCTAAGAACCTCTGAGTTTAGTGGTTAAGATTGAGTGAAGGCTCTATAGTAAAAGTTGTTAGCTTCAGATCATAAAGTTACAGAGTTGTGCTGGACATAGTGGAAGACACCATGATGCCAAGGAAAATGGATAATGCTTAGCTATATAGAAAGGTCAAGGCCATCCTGGGCTCCATTAAACAAAGAAAGACTAAACTTAAACACAGTTATTTCTCTACATTAGAATAAACTAATAGGAGTTGGGGTTTAGAATTTTGTTTAACAATATTGTGAGTGCATAGCTAGTTACTTACAACCCCTGTTTATGCTTATCATGAGAATGGAGTTCATAGGATTTCCTCTTCCTTTACAAAATGTTAATTAGCATGACTATGACATTATTTATTTCTATTTAGAGTAATATTTATGTTCGGTGTTTGAGGAATAAAAGCTTGACATTATTAAGTGGTGCTGAGTTTTCAAATTAGACAGTCACTTGGAAAGAAACTTAACAATGCTTATCTATGTTTCAAACAATACCAGCTATCAGTTCCTACTTTAAAAAATGTGATATTGCATGCAGAGAAGCACATGAAGATACATTAAAAAAAATCATTGTCTTATGAAACAAGTCAAAGACAACTTCCAATAAACTAATTTGTATGTAAACCATTATTACATGCACCTTTACTCTGTTATTATATAACTGATAAAAAATATAGTAAAAGGTCCTAGGACAGGAGAGGTAGCTTGGCGGTTAAGAGTTCTTACTGTTCTTCCAGAGGACTTGGGTTTTATTTGCAGCATGAGCATCAAGTGACTCAGAAATGCCTGTAACTCCAGTTCTAGGGGATCCATCACAACTGGGTCTTCAAGGGCATCAAGCTTGCAAACATTATATGTTAAATCATGTAAGCATATGTAATACACATAAATAAGTATAAGTGTATAAATCTTTAAAAATGTGATAAAGGAAGCTTGTGAGTAGTTGGCATAAACATAAAATGAAGGAAGAGATAAGCAGTGTCATTTGAAACATGAAACTGAAGGAAGAGAGCTGGAATTCCTTTTGTGACATGAGTCCATAGTAAGAGACTGGAGGGAAAACTGCAACTCAGTAAAAGAGGCTGCCGTAGGATGGATAGCAATTTACAAATGTGCTTACTATGTGAAAAATCATATCTGATTTAAGGATATATATGTATATATATGTATAATTTGTAATATATGTATATATATGTATTATATACAACAAAGGTAGATTAAGAAATATTTTGAACGGAATCACCAAGGCTCAGCTTCATTCATATGAATAGAAAGGGAGTAGGCTGACTCAAAATAGACTCCAAACTCTCAAATCCAATTCCTGGGATAATAATGATCTTGTTTCAGAAATACTGACAGCAGAAAATATATGACACAGAGAATAATGCATTTCATCTTTTGTATCCTTCACTGGGCTCCACAGACCTGCCACACACAGATAATGAGCAATGTGTTGACCCAGCTCTTCTCTTCGGTTCTTGAGGCCTATACTTGCCTGTATGTTATTAGACACAGCATCAGTACCAAGTTACAACTGTCCTTTTCTCTTCACCAGTGTCAGCCTGAACACTTCGTTAAACCTTAGAGAATCTGAGCCAAACCTTCACCTATTATTATTTTCCTTATAACTCTAAGTATAAGTACAATGTCAAATTTCATTATAACCTTAAAGAATATGTTATCTTAAATGTGCACATTTGTTCCATTTCTGTGTAATAATAGGTATTGTTTTGTTGTGACAGAATTTATAGCTCATTATAAACAACTATCATTAATCTCTATCAATCCTTGAAGTAGAAGTGTGTATAAAATGTATCTTATTTTGAATGCTGTGGCATTTGACACATGAGATAGCTAAAGGAAGACAGTTGAATTGAGATATAGAGCCACATTTAAGATTATTAAAATATATTTGTGACATCATAAGTAAATAACACTACAGTATCTAACACAATTTCTGGTGTCCAAAGCTTTATCCATTTTAAATCAGGCCTCTGTAATTTGTTTGTTATATGCCTTCTATATAAAATAGTAGAAGGTAGCTTCCACTAAGACACTTTTGGAAGTAAATTTCAGAGCAATTATGATCTTCTCTAATAGAGGAAAGAGAGCTAGTTACCCCAACTTGGTTACAAAGAAAAGCTGCATATAGAAGCTATACAGAAAACCATGAAAATATTTGAGGCACTGTATCTGAGGTACAGCAAATTGGCTCTTACTTTCTTCAGTTTAACCACCTAGAAACTTTAGAACTTGTTTGCACTTTAAAATTTAGGCATGTTTGATTTCATTACATGGAATCATACCAATACATTTTGTATCTTAGATTTTTGACGATGTGATCTTACCATATGTAAATATCTAGTTATAAGAACCTATGTGCTTGAACATTTTCAAGTGAAAATAAGATTTGACTTTCTTGCTTTTTGGTAATGTTTTCCTGAGGTGCCCAGTGGTCTGTGCATGCTAACGTTCTGTCACTAACCTAGCCTTTGTGTGTGTTAGTTATAATTGAGTTTCTCAGATCATCAATAAATGTACTGACCTTTATCTTATCATAGACATTATTATAATTTCCAAGTTAATACACATCATGAATGATTAAGATACTATAGTTCACTGAATGGTTCACACCTTTTTTTATTTTCATGGATTGTGCAACCTTTTGCATCCAAACATTATCACTACAATTTAATTCATATTACTGTTCATATTTTGGAAGTAGAAATCATTAAAATAGGGATCAACTTATTGTTTCAAAGTAACAATTATTTTAAGATATTTTAAGAGAACACAATTTTATACAGTGACACTATTTTAGTGGAGAAAGTCTTGAGTTTCTACTCCCCATCTTAGAAAATTGTGCACTATTCCTCAATACTCATGGATAGTTATATGTTGAATGTTTGAAAATATCCATTAAGGCAAAAAAAAGTGAGACTATATAAAGTTAATTGTAATATAGAAATAGGTAGTTCAATCAAATAAATATATAATTGTGTTTACTAATTTTCTTCTAGCTAAATACAGCTTCATAAAATTAAATATTAATGCAAAATACCTGAATCTTTATTTAAAAAAGAAAATTCTTCTTAACACTTTTCCCAGGAATTAATATAAACAATAATTATTATGATTATTATTTTATGGTAAAGTTGGATTCTTCTAAAGTCCATATTCCAATGCAATAAAAGGATATTGATTTTATTTTAAATATGTTTTGATAATTAGATTTATTTAGGTTGTATGTTTATGAACTCATTAATGTCAGAGTAGAATTTAACAGATTAGTTTCTCTCTATAAACCACTTGGGTTTCAGGGATTGATTTCAAGTCATCTAGTTTGACAGAAAGTTCCTTGATTCAAAAAGGCATCTTTCCTGTCCCATGCCTAATTTACTTTAGTTGATACACAGAATTACTATATCACCCAGGTTGGCCTAAATTAGTAATATAACATAGATTGCACTTGAATTCATTACAATCCTCCTGCCTTAGCTTATTGAAGCTAGTATTTCAAATATGAGGTGCCATGCTTAGCTCAACGGTCTATAATTTAACTTTGCCATTTGGGAGAAACAGATCCTGGAATCAAACTGTTTATTTGCATATACATAAGAGTGTATATGATTCTTACCTATGTTGAAAAAGCTTGCCTGAGAAAATAATGTAAGAAAAGAGAAATATTATTTGACAGTTATTGGAATTTTCATTACTTAACTTTCACCAAATCAGAAATATTTCAACTAATGGTGAATAAATCTAAGTAACAGAAAAATAAACAAACTTATTTTTCAAAAAATCCAAGTAGAAGGATATAAATAAAAAGTGTTAGTTGCTGCCGTGTGAGAAACTGAAAGTGTGTATGAATAAAAATCACCTCCAGTAAGTTCTTTAGAGAAAAAGTAGCCAGTAAAAGGCAACAGGGAACTTTACCATCTTAAGTTCCATAAGGTGACTAAACAGACCAGTGACTTATAGCACTGGTGTTTATAGCAGATATGTGTTTAGGTACACGTATCCATGCTTACCTGTTAATAACCCTGAAAAAAATAAAGATGAAGCTTCGCATAGGAATAAATGATGACCAACAAACAGAACAAACTCTCAGTGAGATTAACTTGTAAGTATAAACAAAGGGTTGTCATTCCATTTTCTTACTTTATTTAAACTAAGTTAAATCAATTCACAGAAGAAAATTACAGAAATTGAGATGCCCTTTGAGAGCAAATTCTATTCGTAGTGACAGCCTCTAAGGTTCGAAGACTTCTAGGTTATTAACTTTGACATTTCTGTACAAGGTACTTACAGGCTATTATCAAAATGTGTCGAGGCGAAGGCTTCAAAAACTCAAAGTCCAAAATAACATGTTTCAAAAATTGTACTCAAAAACTTCTAACTTGCAACTGCCATCAACCAAGCCACAGTGTTTAAATAGCCAACAGAAATCTCATGAAATCACATGAAATGCTGAGAGAATAATTTTAGCTCTTTGGCTCATTTCAAGAGAAATCATAGGAAAACAAAAACTTCTGTGTTCGGTATTGTCTATGTTGTTGTAGGCAACAGTCACACCTCAGTTATATTGGCAAAATGTAAATCACAGTTGATCTCTTAAATTGTTTCCATTGTGTTGATATTCTCCTCTATATCATGGTGGTGTATGGGATCAGCATTTCAAAATAAATGAATATAAGAAGCACAAAAGTGTTTAATTAAAATGCTTAATTTATCTTTATAACAGAAGAAAAAGCTAAATGTTAAGGTTTTTTTAAAACTTAATATATGTCTTAGAATTTCTTACATTAAAATGAATTCAAAGCTTTAATTAATGTGTCAAAAACATTAGGATCCCATTCAGGTCTTACTCTGTTGCAAAGAGACTTTTTCTAATTCATTCCTATTCTTCTAATTGCTTATCTATTCCATTCTGCTGACAGCTTTAGTTATTCAGCGTTCTTACCACCATGAAAATTGTCACAGGGTTAGGGGGCAGCTCTTAAGTGTAAGTTGAGATGTCTAAAGCTCTGGAGCTTTTTAATTTTCATATGTAAACTAAAAAGATGCTAAAATGTAAGAAAAGAGTCCCTGATGGCATGTTCCTACTCAGAGAGGTACAAAACAGTAATTAGTCACACACTTTAGAAGATCTCACAGAGTATATAAATAAAAAGGTTTTATTATAAATTTGAGAGATGAGGTATCCTGTCTACATTCCAATAAATAATGACAGACTCCACAAATTGATTTAAGTTATTAATCCAAGATACAAAGTTACTGTGACATCTATTAGGATGAATAAGCCCACACATAAACAGATTCAAGACTTGTTGCTAGCAACAGCAGAGAATTTAGAGAAGCAGTGGGACACAGTCCTACAGAAAGCTCTAATAAAATCTCTGATGAGAGCATCCAGCATCTCCTCATTCTTTTCTGTGCTAACTTTGTAGAATAGTCACTAATAATCTCTCTGCTCATAAGAGGAGTGACTAGTTTTCAATGTATGTTCTTATTTAAATGTATAGAAATGTTGTAGCATGCTTTTAATTTTTTTACCATGCTGTAATGTTATTGATATAATTATAAATATTTGAATGTGCACAATTCTAATATGACTGCCAACATAGAGTGTTAACTGTTGTTTCAGTTATAATAGGTCAATATTCTGTAAAAACTGAGGAATAGAGCCAAATGTGTTATTTTGGCAGAAGAGAAGAAGAGAGAGAGAGACAGGGGGGTGGAGAGAGAAGAGACAGCCTCTTAAATTTTGGTATAGTGTATTGTTATAATAATTCCAATTATTTCTTTGGAATTGAACTTTTTTTAAAATTAGGTATTTTCTTTATTTACAAGTAAATTTCTCCTTTCCCAGTTTCCTCTCCAAACAAACAAACAAACAAACAAACACAACAAGAACAAACTCCTGTTGCCTCCCCACTCCCCATGCCTACCACCCCACCTGCTTCCACTTATTGGCCCTGGGATTCCCCTACACTGGGGCACAGAACCTTCACAGGGCCGAGGACCTCTCCTTCTATTGATGATAAAGTTTGCAATCCTCTACTATACACATGCTGCCAGAACAATCAATCCCACCATGTATAGTCCTTGGTTGGCGGTTGGGTCTCTGGGAACTCTGAGGGTACTAGTTAGTTCATATTGTTGTTCCTCCTAAGGGGGCTGCAAACCCTTCAGGTCCATAGAACCTTTCTCTAACTCCTTCATTGGGGACCGTGTACTCAGTTCAATGGATGGCTGTGAGCCTCTATATCTGTATTAGTCAGGTATTGTCAGAGCCTCTCGGGAGATAGCTATATTTAGGCTGGCTTGTCCTTCCTTCAGTCTCTGCTCCATAGTTAATCTCTTCAACTCCTTCCATGGGCATTTGATTCCCCCTTTTAAGAAGGAATGAAATGTCCGTGGAAGCTTAACAACACTCTACTCAATGATAACTTGGTCAAGGAAGAAATAAAAAAAGAAATTAAAGACTTTCTAGAGTTTAATGAAAATGAAGCTACAACATACCCAAACTTATGGGTCACAATGAAAGCAGTCCTAAGAGGAAAACTCATAGCTTTAAGTGTCTCCAAAAAGAAACTGGAGAGAGCATACACCAGCAATTTGACAGCACAACTGAAAGCGCTAGAATAAAAAGAAGCAAATTCACCCAAGAGGAGTCAAAAGCAGGAAATAATCAAACTCAGTGCTGAAATCAACCAAATAGAAACAAACAGAACTATACAAAGAATCAACCAAACCAAGAATTGAACTTTTATTGCACTTAATTTTAAAATTAACTTTATTATATCTATATGAATAGGAAGACAAACAAAAGCCTATTTACTATTTGAAATTTCAGACATCTGTTATGGTCTTTGAATGTATCCCAAGATGATAAAAAAAAAAAAAAAAAAACTACTGTAAGTCACAGAAAAAGGGATTTCTGCTTATTATTAGCGCAATCATGCCATCACTATTATATACAGTAATATCATTGACAAGTTTGCTTGTTTTGGATATGTGTGTGTGTGTAAAACAGAAAAGAGAGGTTTATACAGTGTGGTCACATTGGGAAACAGGACATGGAGATTAAGCAACACACTCAAGTCGATCTCTGGGGCCTTGAATTGAGATGTTAGAAGGGCAAGGATTTGAACATCTAAGTAATGCCAGTCAAGGCATGGTAGTTTCAATACCATTTCTATTCTATTTTGAGTTCATCTTTTCTATGATACCCTCCTCAAACCCAATAATTCTCTTAAATACATTAAGTAATGAGAGCTATAAGTAAATCCTGTGATTAATATCTAAAATTCCAGAGATAATACTCATCACAGAAAGCAATCTCAAAGGACAGATGAAAATAAATGTTTATTCTTGGTGGAATTGGACGCTTGTAAATTGATTTTTTCTTGAAAGAGTTTACAGAAGTTCTTTTTTGAGCTCGTATTTTCAAAAATTGAAATTCTTAATTGAGTGTTATTACATCATTTTTTGAAACCAGATATACAAAAATGCATACACATCAAATAACCCACGGGTATCACCAATTCCCTTATATTTACATATGTGCTCAATGTCTGCACCTGCACCTTGGATATGCACAGCAGGAAAGCTTTCTGCTTAATTTAGCGAAGAAAATGGTAGCCAGAATTACACTCAAAAACTAAATTTTATGCAACCATATGCATGAATTATTCATGAGAAAGGAGTAGTAGTCTAAGGATAGAGGAGAGGTTTCATTTTGCTTGTTTTTATTTTAATTAAATATGACAAGTAGTATAAAAGGGAATAAAAGAAAGGAAGAAATAGAAAGAAAGAAAGAAAGAAAGAAAGAAAGAAAGAAAGAAAGAAAGAAAGAAAGAAAGAAAGGACAACTTATGAGTTGAAAGGTTTTGAGTAATAGTAACAAACATACTCTAAAAATGCAATTCATTTTAGTTAATAATTTTATAATTTTCTGTTAACTTTAGTGGACTTTGTTTAAAATGTATGTATAAAGACTATTTATATGGCAGCCCAGTCTCTGAAACATCAGATATTCTATAATTACTGACTCACAGTGAATTCTACTTGTGATTAGCAGAAAAGGCAAGGTAGGAAATTGGGACACACAGATATTGTTATTGACACATGTAACTCAGAAAATGCAAGTCCATAGCCATGCTTTTTTTTCCTCATGTTTTCTATTTTGACTTTTCTATTTTCTCCGAACAGCAGGTTTCTATACTGCCTAGAGTCAATGTCCTAAACACAAATTTTCACCTTAAGGTAAGGTTGACATCTTAGGTTATAATGTGTAAAACATTAAAGATTAAATATTCATGACAGGACTTCCTTAGAGAGACATGGAGGTACTGTGTAAGAAATGCTCTCATTATAAACTCTCTTGAGAGTAGAAAGCCAGACCTAGGCAGCAGGTAGTCTGGAAAGAATCCAGACCTACAATTGGTGAGCTGATAGCCTTTCTCCTTGGAGATACATAAATTCCAAACTCTGTAGGTATGCTCAGAATTGTATCTCTCTTAGGTTCATAAAATTACACAAAACGGACTCCACATGCAATATGAAATATTCCTTCCTAGTGAATATCTTACTGATAATACAGAAAAAGCAGTCCATTGTATTTTAATTTGATTCTCATATTTTACTTCATGTAGTAGTATTTTGGTAGGCAAAACAAAAAAAAAAAGGGAAATAAATACATAGTATACTTTTCTTTAACTAGAAATATACTATGGATGTATGTATCCAAGAAATGAGGAAAGATCATGGTATAGTAGTACTGTAAAAACATAGCAGAATAAGAAGACAATCAATATGGTAGTGGTAAGAGTAATTGTAAATTGGGAAGTCAGAGAACCTTTATGTAACAAGTGCTTTAGATTAGGGAAAAAATGAGTAATATGCCATTCACACATTCTGACAATGAGTATTTCAAGAGGAAAAAAGAGAGAACTAATGTCTGATACCAGAAAAGGTTTAGGCCACAGGGTACAGAACATGAGGAATATGACCAGAATAGAGTGAAGAGGTACCAATGTAGGAAGTAAGGCAGAGAGAAGCTTCAAAGATAGACAGAGTTCTCTGTTGAGACTAATTGTGATTTATATTGTCTTTGCTGTTTCACATTGAGTGTGAAAATCTGGAAATGCATCTTAGGGAAGGAAGGCATTGGTTGAGTCACAGTTTAAGAATGGATACACTGCATCTTGGAAGGAAGACATGGAGGCAGGAGTGAGAACTAGCTGATCCCATTGTGTTGGCAGTCAGGGAAGAGAGAGTAGACAAGCAGTGGGGAACTGCATCAAAACCTTTGAAGTCTTCCTTAGTAGCTCATTTCTTTCCACAAAGCTACCCTTCCTAAAGGTTCTATCATGTTCCAAAATAGGGACCAAGTGATTATCAGATTATCAGATTATCAGAGACAGTTCACAATTACATCACAATACATGGTTAGAACTGAAGTAGACATAACATGATAAAAATCTAACACCAGGTGTTTTCTTCTCTGCCAATGGAAGTGTTTTGATTTCTACAGCTTTGAGGTCTCCAAGAAATAACTTATTGAGAAATCCCCAAGGTTCTTCACCCAAAACATAGTTGTAACTCTAGGAGTCACCGAAAAGAAATCTTGGCCATGAAGTCTAGCTGTACGCCCAAGACAAGAAATAGATTTCAGGAGCAAATAGGTACTCCCTGCCAAAAACATGTAAGCCATTATGACTGTGGTATAATCTTTTTGGAAAATATATAACAGGAAAATTATGTGATTTATACATTTTAAAATTAGTATGTCAATCATTGTGATAACACAGCTCAACAAATTAAAACCATATGGAATTTTTTTAAAAAATTTCAGGGAAGCTACGTCAAGAATAAATTATTTCAGAGTGGTAGCCAAGAAGGTTATAGAACATATTAGATTTAACTATGTTTTACAGATGACATCATATATATATAATAATTTAACAGAGTCTTCCTAATGATGGGCTATGTTTTATTATCTTTCATCAAACTACTATTATTGCAATGAAAACTCTGTAAAGTTAAGCCATCATTGCATGTCCTATAATCTTGTTTCTGCTTTTCGAGTTTGAACATTGTGAAGTCAAAGAGTACATCTTCATAACCCTGGGTTATATTGTAGCACATGATGAATTGGAGCACACAATCAATCATTTTTTATTGAGTCAAATGAAGAAACTTGCCTATGGACACAACACAATTACAATGTCAGAGCCAGTTTGGAATCCTGATGTGGCTTATTACAAAAGCTTGCCTCTTTCCACTACTTTATGCCCTAGCAATTTATGTACATATAAGAAACAAAACAATCTTGTTTTTAATCTAGTTACTTTATACCTACAGGACTCTAATCTGAAAAATTGCAATAGAATTAGAAAACTCAAAACATTTTATATGAGATGGTCATTACAATTGTAAGACTGGAGTTTTTCCTGTCAGAAATAAAGTTTCCAATATAACCTAATGGAGAGAAAAATGATGGTCTAGATCTTTAAAGGGTATAATTGGTCTTGTTAGTAAATATAATTTATAAATAAGTTTAAATTACGTTTAAACTCACAAATATAAAGCTACCAAAAAACACTACCTTGATTCATTGATTTCTTTTCTTAGTGTTGTCATTAACTTATGAATTAAGAATGACTATATCTGAAAACTTAAGTAATGGCTCAATGGTTAAGAAATCTTATTGCTCTTGCAATAAAACTGAGAGAAGATAGAGAAAGGGAATAGTATGACCTGATTACAATATATGAAAAACGCAATTAATAGGATATTTAAATAAGTAACTCATAGGAGTTTCATAAAATTCAGTGAAGAAAGTCAATATGGCCCTTTCTCAGAGCAACACATACCTAAATATGATGTTGAATAGAGACTGAAAATATATTGTCTATTACTAAATTTTGAAAAACACAGATAGTAAGTAGTGTATATTTAATGGATCTTCTTTACCAAAATGATATTTACCAATTTTAAAATTTATTTATGGTTAAGTGAGAGGATGTCTGTTTTTATGTTGGTGAGTGCATACATGTATATATGACAGCTCCAAACTCAGGAGTTAGAAAACATTACTTTAAGTTTCTCTCTCTCTCTCTCTCTCTCTCTCTCTCTCTCTCTCTCTCTCTGTGTGTGGGGGGGGGGTGTGGGGGGTGTGGGTGTGGGTGTGGGTGTGTGTGCATGCACTTGTCTACTTGTCTGTATAAGTACCACATGTGTGCAGTGTCCATGCCCACAGAGGCTAGAACAAGGGGATCATATCTCCAGGAACTGTAGTTACAGGAAGTTCTGAGTCATCCAATGTAGGTGCTGGGAAGTGACCATCCACTGTAGGAGTAGAAAGTCATTTTAACCTCTGAGCCACCTCTCTAGCCCCAGAATCAAGTTGATTTTTAAAACAGGGTTTCCAACTACGACCTAAGACCTATTTGTTTAGGCTAAGCTGTCTGTAAAGTGATTCCTATTTGTCTTCCTATCTCTACCTTCCTAACACTGGAATTACAAACACAAACACAATATCTGAATTTTTGCATGCATTGGGAATAAAACTTAGAGTCTTATTCTTGTGCAGAAAATACTGTAGTGATGAGCTATCTCAGATAGTTCCCTAACTCCAATAAAATACTCTCATCTGGAATCATATGTTGGGAGAAAACTAGTCTTTATCCATTACCTGCTACTTCCAAGCTGAATTATTTAACAGAAAATTTCACAATAGATTCTAATAGTCTATAAATAGATAAGTGATAGAATGATAGACTATAAATAGGTAAGTAATAAATCAATAAGGATAAATAAATGATCTGATAAATCTGATAGATGTGTGGAAGAAAGAGATATAGATCTAACACACATTGATACATGTTCAAAAAAAGGAGCTACTATAGAAGAAAAGGTACAACAGCGTTAGAAGTATGTTCATTCAAAGTTGATTTGATCATGAACCAAACTCTGTCAGAAATTTTAAGTACTTTATTTCTTAATTATGTGTTCTATGTATCTAAAGGACTACAACGCAGCTGTCTATAATCTTGAATCATCACAGGAAGCTGCTTTCAATTCTTGGCATTTCATCTCAATATGCACTCTTTTAATTGCCATGAAAGAGGACAAGTATACTGCCAACCATCCATGACTCTGAAAAGCTTCCATTCAGAAAAATATCAATTTACGTTCACATTTTATTTTTTACACAAGTATATGGCTATACTCATCTCTGAGAGATATATGCCTAGCAGTGAGCTCTAGTGAAGTGTGTTATAATTATTTCTATGGGAATATTCTTGCATAGGTTAATAAAATACAGGGAATTTACAAGAAAAGCTGCTTTAAAAACATATCTTAATGGATATACTGGTCTTACAAGTATGTTGTCTTACCATTTCTTTAGTAAACAAAAGAGAGAAAATAAAAACAATAGTTTTGAAGGTTTGAATGCTTGTTTGTTTTTAATTCTTAGATTTGATATTAATCTTGGAATGTTAAATGTAGGGATGAGGTATGAAGACCACTATCATTATGTCAAATAGGTGATATACAAAAGTCTAAAAGCATCAAAATTGCATCATTCATTTACTTGTATTCATTGAGGGGCTTCTTGTTTGATGTTTTGGTGACAACACCTTTCAAAAGTTTCAAATGAACACATTCTTCCATTTATTTCCTTAAATATGGAATATGTTATGCATATGAATATGAATATGCTATGAACAATCACTGGGAAATCTTTTCAGAAATGTAATCAAAGGGAATCAGCATTAAATAGTATTGATTATGTATCCATGTGATATTCTGGGCTAAGTAAAATATCAAGTTGGTATGAAATGACAAGAAAAGGTATCTCCAAAAGTCTCATTTTTCAAAATAGTTTTAGGATAAATACGAATTATTACTCATATCCTATGGTTATTATAACTTTAAAGTTATAACATTATAATATTATTAATTAAATC
Source organism: Montemys delectorum (assembly GCA_019843815.1). Lineage (NCBI taxonomy): Eukaryota > Metazoa > Chordata > Mammalia > Rodentia > Muridae > Montemys > Montemys delectorum. The sequence goes on along the minus strand of JADRCD010233052.1, from coordinate 7,893 downwards.
TGATAGTCATATAATCACTGTTATAAAAATGTTTTGCTTAAAAACACCTAAGGAAGCTATTACTTAGATATTTTATTATGACCTTTCAATCTTTTATGTACAGGTGGTTATATTCCCTTATACTCCCTCTGTTCCTGTTTTTAAGCCCTCTCCCTGCCATTGGTTCTCTTTTATTTATAGACACTTTTACTTCCTTTAAAGTTTTTAAAGGTTTTCCCATAATTTTGCTCTTATGTCTATGTCTGATGCCCATGTATTCTAGAGCTATTCACCAAAGAAGGCTGTTCAGATGTGGTTTTAAGCCAATAGGAAGTCTTTATTAGCAAGCCAGTGATTACACTGTGTGGGTATTCAGGATTTCAGAATAGACCTGAGACTTTTTCAGGAATAACCTTTAAGCACAAGAACCATGTCCTGGGCTGACATACTTCAGTTAACAAGAACAGATAGCCAGAGACAGAAGTACAATAATCAAAAAGCAAGGTTTGTATATTTAAAGACTTTCCCAGAACTGTGGAATTCAATAGATTAGGACTTTATGTTAGTTTTGGTAGGGGGTTATATCTAGATGCTGAGTTTTCAGCCTGAATGGTACTTCCAAGGGATCAGTTGTGCTAAGGTCTTTTACTAAGGTGTGGGACCCTTTTACACATGGGAAAGAAAAGGGCCTGATATCCTGAAACAGAAGTTAAATACATTATGAGGCACCATGCTTGTGCCAGAAACTGTATTTGGTTGCTCTGTAAGAGCAGCAAGTGCCCTTAATCACTGAGCCATCTCTATAACCCATACTTCTATTTTCATCTCTTTTTTCCCTCCTTCCTTTCTTCCCACCCACCTTCATTCTTTGTCTCTCTGTCTCTGTCTCTCTCTATCTGTCTCTGTCTCTGTCTCTCTCAGTCTGTCTCTGTCTCTGTCTCTCTCTCTCTCTTTCTCTCTTTCTCTCTTTCTTTCTCTCTCCCTCCCTCCTCTGCTCTTCCTGATCGTCTCCCCACAGTATGTAAATACAATCTAAGAACCATAAAAAAGAGAAGAGATACTATATTTGTCTTTCTGCAATACACTTAATGATGGTGTCTCTAGTTGCATTGATATTCTGGCTTATATCATAACTTGGTCTTCCTTCTGACTGAAAAAATGTATTTTATGTATAAACTACATTTCCTTACCCATTCCTCTCCTATACCTATTAGGTGGGTGGATTCCATAATTTAACTATGGCAAATAGAATTTAAATAAACATTGATATACAAAAACATGGTATCTTTTGGAGATGGAAAACAGAGTTAAATCAAATAAAAATTTGAAGAAGGAAGTCTGTCAACTAATGAAGCCCATGCCCAGAAGGACTCACTGCCAAATTCGATCATACCATTAAAGAAGTAACAGGAATTCTTCTTAAACTATTCCATTAAATGTAAAAGGGAAAAGACACTTCTAAATCTTAGAGTGAAGCTAATATAGCATCATACTATATGTTATCAAGTGTTTAAAATATACATTCATTTTAAGTAATTGTTCTAGAAGACTGTTTTTCGAGACAGGGTTTCTCTGTGTAGCCTTGGCTGTCCTGGAACTCACTCTGTAGACCAGGCTGGCCTCGAACTCAGAAATCCTCCTGCCTCTGCCTCTCAAGTGCTGGGATTAAAGGCGTGCACCACCACTGCCCAGCTCTAGACTTTTAGGACCCCAAACAATGCAATTTTCTGGAAAGAATAGAAAGATGAAAACAAGATGGCTTTCGTTTCCCAGGAGTTAACAATTTACTAATGGCGTTATAATAGATATAGAGCTATAAAATAAGGTTTAACCATATCAAATTAAATACAAGTTGTGATTGATAGTTGCACAAAAATTCTAAAAGCAATTATTTTATAATTAATATAGATTGTTTAATTTAATGCTAATGTTCAATTGTCTTGAAGTGGCATGTGCCCTTCTAATTTAAAGGATGACATTTGAGTTAATAACTATGACAGACATTAGACAGAGTTATTAAAAGTTATTTACAAAGTAATACTCCTGCCTTCCATAATTAACAAAGTATTGAAGGTAAAGTACATATTTTCTAACACTCCCTTTCAGCTATTATTAGCTATGCAAAGCACTATATGGACACCCTATTGTCCTCTGATGCTTCTGTGTTTTCTTAATTTAATTGAAACATTTTTATGAACCAACATCAATAAATCTTTGAAGATAGAAGCCAGACATCATGGCCTAAAGTATCTAAATAGAAAGACCAAAGATGCTAAGTAGCAGAGACAGTTTTCTGGTACTCTTCCTCAAGATATCCTCTTTCAGAGATTTTTTTTCATGAGACATGTTTATCTATAATAAGCATAAGTTGTCATGGTATAATTGTATTAAATTCAGAGTGTAATGGAATGTAATTATCATGTGGCTTTCAGACCACTACTACCTCCAAATCCTTCAAGACAATCCTTGTTTCACCTATTTAGTCTTGTGCTGGGAGAAAACAATTAATTTGGGTATAGAGAGGAAGGTTTTTTCATTTGCTTGCCTTTTCTCTTTTTGAAAAAAAAAAATATGTGATTCAGTGAAACTGCACGTAATGATACTGCCATGGAAACAAGAGGAACACTCAGAGTCTCAAGGCTATGGTTAGGGTTTCATTTTCAGTGTGTGCTTAGATCAGGGAATACATGCACACACTCACAAATGTAAATCACAGAGAAAGGTAAGCCTGGAAAGCAATTTTGCATGGCATGTGAGGGAAAGTCAAAGGATTTCTTATGAAGTATGCACAACAAATTATTCCAAAATACATTTCTGGAATTCACTTTTAAATCAGGGATATTCATTCATAGTCCAGGTGCTAACAGAATAACTACAGATCTTCGTATTTGACCATGTGTTGCCCTTTTGATACCTGAGAGACTGTTTTTCGCTTAGGGATTTGCTAAGAGTGAATTTGCCAACAAAAACCATCTGTCAGTTATCAAAGGGAAGATTTGTTACTTTCTCTGGAGAAGGTATTTGTAACTAAAGTAATGCAAGTCACTATAGGTAGGCTCTGGTTTTTAATGACCTTTACAGACTTTGTCATTCTCATTAACTTCACTACTTCTTGACCTTGCTATATTCTGTAAGGGTAGAGTTACTCCCTGAAAAATTGTGCTTAGGGAAGTAAATCATGGGAAATTCTTGGATATTGGTTGAATGAACAGCCATGTAGTTACAGACCAGCCTTACTGTAACTGACGTTTTTCTACATATTACACAGCCTAATTTCCCATTTTCCTAAATGGTTTTCACTGTGAACTTATTGAATAGTCATAGAGCTGTGTTGTGTATTCTTTGTTGTTAATAAGAGAGAAAAGTAAGAAGAAATGAGAAGTTAGCTGGATAGAAGGAAGCAAAATCTGCTGTAAGTAGAGTAAGACATAAAGACATGGGCTGAGATCAAAATGAAGTATTTTATTCAAAAAACAGAATACTTTTAAATGCATTTAAATTAAAATATATGTTATATTTTATGAAGGTTCACTATTTAGGTTAGATATACATATAACCTATGCAGTGCTAGAAAAACAACAGCAAAAAGACAAACACACCCAAAAGAATTCGGTGGCAAGAAATAATCAAATTTCCTTAAAAATCAGAGCTGAAATTAATAAATTAGAAAAAAGAGAACAAGACAAAGAATCATCAAAACCAAGTTAGGTCTTTGAGAACATCAACAAGATAGACAACCCCTTAGCAAAACCAACTAAAAGGCAGAGAAAGAATACCCATATTAACAAGTTCAGAAATGTAATGAGGACATGTTAACACATACCAAGGAAATCGAAAGGATCATTTTCAAAAAGCTACACTCCACAAAATTGGAAACTATAAAAGGAAAGTGTGGTTTTCTGCATAGACACAACTTATTAAAGTTAAATCAAGGACAGATAAACAATTTAAATAGACCTATAACCTCTAAGGAAACAGTCATCAAATGTCTCACAAACAAAAAATCTGAGGACCAGTTGATTTTAGGGCAGAATTCTGCCAGATTTTCAAAGAACAGGTGATACAAACACCCTGCAAACTCTTTCACAAAGTATAAACAGAATGAACATCACCAATCTCATTCTATAAGACCACAGTCACACTGATACTTAAACCACACAAAGACTAAAGAAAGAAAATTTCAGACCACTTTTCCTAGTGATCACTGATGCAAAAATACTCACAAACTGAATATATCAAAAACATCATCCACATGATCAAGTACTCTTCATTCCAGAATGCAGTGATGCTTCAACATAAAAAAAAAAAAAATCTATCAATGCAATCCACAATATAAACAAACTGAAGGAAAATGAAAACATATGGTCATCTCATTACATACTGAAAAAAAAACCTTTGACAAAATCCAGTAGTCTTCATAGTGAAACTCTGGAAAAGATCAAAAACACATGGCTCATACCTAAAGAAAATAAAGGCAATCTATGGCAAGATGGTGGCCAACATCAAATTAAATGAGAAATAATGCAATTCCACTAAAATCAGGGACAAGACAAGGCTTCGCGCTCTCTCCAAATCTATTCAATAAAGTACTTGAAGTTTTAGCTAGAGGAATAAGACAGTGAAAGGAGACCAAAGGGCTGAAGATGGGAAAGGAAGAAGTCAAAGTATTGCAGATATGATAGTAAACCTAAGTGACCTCTAAAATTGTATAGCTAATAAACATGTTCAAGGTTTTCATTCTTTCAGTCTGATGGATGAAGTATCCTTTTACAGCTATTTAGTTGAGCTATCCTCATGCAGGGCATATCAGCTTTCTGTGTCACCTATGTTGCTGTCTTTTTGCTTCTCTTCCTTCCTCCAGCCATGCCTTTCATGTGGAAGCTTCTCTTACTCCATGTGGCTCCATGCTAGCAAGCTTCTTACCAATGTAAATACAGATAAAAAATCAATCAAGACATATTACATAAGATGTCAATATACACTTTCAGTTCATTGTCTTAGATTGAAGGAATATCAATCCCTTCTCCCATTTTTATAGTAGAACTCTTTGCCAGAGGTTTCTGGCTATGTCTGCAACAAAAGGCTTTAATCTCCCTATTGGATATTCTGGTCCCACACATTTAATTTGTCTTAAGCTTTGTTTTATTTGGCCTAATGTTTCAATCCCTTCAAACTGTGTAGGTACATTTTGAAGGGGCCACTGTGGATTCCAGGATTCTGTGAGATTGTATTACAGTTGCTCCTGTGTCCCCTAAAAGTTCAATTTCAATATCATTTAATTTTTATTTTAATTTTGATCTCTGGTGAGGAGGGCAACAGTAGAGATAAGTTATGGGTAGGATGGAGATAGAATTGGGCTTGGTGTTGACCCATATCTGGGATGAGCTAGAAACTAGGACAGTTGAAACTCCCAGGAATCTATGGGGGTGACTATAGCTAAGATTCCTAGCAACAGGGCAAATGGAACTTGAAATGGCCACCTCCTATAACCAGGCAAGTTTTCCAGTGAATGGATTAGGGAACACCAACCCAGGCACAAAATCTTTGACCCACAATTTGTCCTGCCTACAAGAATTACAAGAGTAAAATATGGATCAGAATCAGAATTTTGGGGAGGGGATAACCAATGATTGGCACAGCATGTGACCATGCCATGAGAGAGAACCAATTCTTGAAACTAATATTGATACTCTGCTGAGGCTGCAGATAGGAGCTTAGCATACTTATCTTCCGAGAGGCTTTACCTGGCAGCTGATGGAATAGGTGCAGAGATGACCCACAGCCAAACATTAGGCAGTATTAGGGGAATATTGAGGAAAATGGGGAGGAAGATTGAAGGAGCCAGAGAGGTAAAGGATACCATAAGAATACCTACAGAATCAACTAACATTAACCCATAGAAGGTTCACTGAGACTAAACCACCAGACAGAGAGCATGGCATGAACCTAAGCCCTTGACATATGTAACTAATATTCATCTTGATCTTCATGTGGGTCCCCTAACAGTGGGATCAGTGTCTGTCTCTGACTCTGTTGCCTGTCATTGGATCACTTTTCTCTAACTGAACTGCCTTGTCTATCCTCAGTAGATTAAGACACACCTTGGCAACTTGATACACCAAGGCAGATTGATATCCTTGGAAGTCTTCTGCTTTGAGGAGAAAAGAAGGAGAATGAGGGGGTGGGGATGGAGAAAGGGTCGAGGGAGGAAATGGAAGAAGAGGAAGTAGGGGAAGCCTTAATTGGAAAAGAAAGGAAATAAATTAATTAATGAAAAACATATTATGTATGTTTTGAAATGTCACACTGTAGCAATTGATAGTTTGCATAGTAACAGGTGATATTTGTAATTCAGTAGAGATAATTAACTCTTAAAAATATTAACCTAAGCATTTTCAGCTTTTTCCTTCAATGTATAGTAATCAAATATATCAAAGCAAAATTTGTATACAGAAAGAACTTTTAAGTATATCTGCATTAGTAGTGAAGTTTCAGAACGCAATTAGAAAAGGCAAGTGATTTTCTCCACAGTGCACATTTTCAGTGGAGTAATGTCATTTACAACAAGCAAAAATGTGGGTGTGAGTTCATCAAATACCAACTTCAGTGTAGCAATTTCTTACTTGAAAATCTAGAACACCACTGAAAGATGGCCGTACTGCATATGCACACAAAGAGATGCAAGTAGAAATCCAGGTGATATTTAAAAATATGTAATACTGTCAAAGTGACTAAAATTGAACACAAAATAGAAGTCTTATAGAGTTGTTTCTTCAACTCCAAAATAAAAATGTCAGTAGTCATAAAGTTCTTGTGAATGCAATACATATATAACATATTATCCAGTGCATAATGTAGGTTTTAGTAGGACTGGGGTTAGCCTGGAGTCCCATGCATGAATGCTATGCAACTATTCAACCACAGGGCCATCTCCCAACTTTACAGAACATGATTAACAAATAAGAAATGGAATTTAGTATTTCAGGTTATGTTCAGAAATGAAGTTGGATAAGATCATGAAAAAGAAGTATAAAATTCTTCTTTACTAAAACTTAATTCAGTTCTTTATTAATTTCTAAATTTATTAATGTTATATAGTATTGCTTTCCAAAAAAGCTCATTTTGATTTTAATTTCATTTTTATTCTGTCATCTCTATATCTACATCTACCTCCATCTATATCTATATATCTATATAGATATATATCTATATATCTATATCTATATCTATATCTATATATCTATATATCTCTCCCCATGTGTGTGTCTGTGTCTTTGTGGTTCATACAAGTGGAAACAAGTGCCTGGCATGGATGGAAATCAACAGAAAATTTCGTTCTCACCTTGAACTTGTTGATACAGAATATTTCTTGTAGATTTTGCTGCTTTATGTACTGCAGGTTAGCTGGATCACATAGTGTTCATTCTCCTGTCTTTATCTATTATCTCCAGGAAAGTATGCTGTAGTTATCAATGCATAGTATTATGTTTTATGTAGGTTCTTAGAACTGAACCGATTGCCAGACATTCATAGCATGTGCTTTGCCCTTCTTAACCATCTTGCTGGCACCAAATTCTTGATTTCCAAGCCTTCTACAAAGATATCATATATCCCATTTCATGGTATTTAAGTTTTCTCTGAGTGTATTTCATTGTCATCAACCATCACAGTTCTATATAAAGAAGGCTTGGAGTATTGAAATTACAAAGCTAATTTCTTAGTTGCAGTTCTGTGACTTAACCTCCTTTCTGAATGTATTCTTGTTATTGGATTATATTAATACTAATTGGATGAAGATCCAGTTCCATTTTCTTTGTTTAAAAATGTCAATCTGAGAGAATTGCTCATAGATATTTAGAAGATTAGAAAGATGAAAATTTGATATGTACATGTAAAGCAGCAATGGGAAGAATT